>PVIA01005013.1:0-124274 GCA_004024845.1 Tonatia bakeri
GTCATAAAGAGCAAACAGCAGCATGGCTTCTACTTGGCACTTTCTCCCTCAGGAATTCTAGTGGTCATCCCGTAACAGCACTTAAAGAGCTCCATGGAAAAATCCACATGGAAAGGAACTGAAGAACTGCCAAGCTGAACAACTCCTGAACTCCAGACCCACGAAAACTGTAGACAGTAATGACCCACTAAGTTTTGGGTTTAACTTGAAATGCCGCAATATTACAAATAATTAACATACTAAAAAATGCTCACATAGATGTAAATTTAAAACTACAGTTCCAAATAATCCAGGTAACAAAAAAGTAAATTAAAAATATTTTGGCCCTGGCTGGTGTAGCTCAGTGGATTGAGCGCAGGCTGCGAACCAGGCATCGCAGGTTCGATTCCCAGTCAGGGCACATGCCTAGGTTGCAGGCCATGTCTCCCAGCAACCGCACATTGATGTTTCTCTCTCTCTCTCTCTCCCTCCCTTCCCTCTCTAAAAATAAATAAATAAAATCTTTTAAAAAAAAAAATATTTTGAACTATGCCCTGGCTGGTGTGGCTCAGTGGATTGAGCACTTACTTGTCTGCGAACCAAAGGATCGCTGGTTCCACTCCCAGTCAGGGCACATGCCTGGGTTCCAGGCCAGGTCCCCAGTGGTGGCTGCACAAGAGGCAACCACACACTGATGTTTCTCTCCCTCTCTTTCTCCCTCCCTTCCCCTCTCTAAAAATAAATAAATATATATATATTTTTTCAACTAAACTATAACAAAAATACTACATCTCAAAACTTGAAAAATGCAGCAAAGGCAATGTTTTATAGGAAAATTTATAACTCTAAATGGGTATAACAGAAAAAAACAAAAATTAGGAAACTGTCTATTAAAGAAGATAGAAAAAGGATAGCAATATATACCGTGGTAAAAGGAAATGACAGAAATGAGACATAAAAAGAAAATACATAATAGAAAGGGCCAAAAAAGCTAGAGGTTGGGTCTTTGAAAAAACTATAAACTGGCAAACCTCTGTCAAGATGATGAGGGAAAAAAAAGTATGAGAAATTAAAAAGGGGATAAAAACTACCAATGATGCAAATATTACAATGATTAAAAGGATTGTTTAATTTAGATGAAGTTGAAAAGAATCCTTAAAATTACTATACAATTTAGCAAAACTTACTCAAGAACACACAGAAAACCTGAATGGCCCTGTTTAAAAAACACTTAATGACTCTAGAAAAATATCTTTCCCATAAAGAAAACTACAGATCTATGCTGCTTTACCACTGGCAAGTTCTCCCAAATAAGAAATAAATAATCTGATCTTAAGTAAATTGTTTCGAATTCTTTTTATGAGGCTGGCATAATTCTGAAAACAAAAAAACTTGGCAGGGATCATATGACAAAGAAAAATCATAAACTAATCTTATTCCTGAAATTGAATGCAAAAATTCCAAACCAGTATTAACAAATAAAATCCAGCAATATAAGTATAATATACTATAATCAAGTTAGGAATAGCTCAAGAAAACAAAGATAAATCTGATAATAATCAGAAAGTCAATTAATATAATCAAATGTATTTAAGAAAGCCATAAAAATTCAATGTTTGTTAATGTCTCTAAAGGAATCTTAGCAAACTAGGAATGGAAGGAAATTTCTTTAATCAATAAAAGGTATTTACAAAAACCTAAAGATTGCTTAATGGAGAAGGACTGAACATTTTCTCCTGATATAAAGAACAAGACAAGCATGGCCCCACCTACTTCCGTCAGCATTATACTGCAGATACCAGGCAGTATATAAAAACAAGAAAAAACAATAAAAAGTATAAGAATTAGAAACAAGAAACAAGTGTTATTTGCATATTACATAATTATGAATACAGAAAAGGAAAAAATATATGGATCCTTTAATAATTCTATAATTTAACAATGTAAGTTGATAAATCTGTATATACCAGCAACAATTAGAAAATAATCTTTTAAAGATATCACTACTTAAAATTGCATCATAGAATACAAAGTACTCAACAATATATCTAACAAATTATGTACAAAACCTCTACTGAAAGACATAATCAATCATTACAGAAATGGAAAATACCCATGTTCACAGATGGAAAGACTCAACGTTGGAAAAATGTCAGTTCTCCCCATATTAATCTAGAATCAATTCGATCCCTATAAAAATCCCAAATATTGCTTTTCTTATTTTGGACTATTTGGGTTCTTTCTGTAGAATATGACACAGTAATTCTAAAATATATACATGAAAGTGCAATGGGGAAAAAACACCAGACTCTCTTGAAGAAGAACACAAGGTGAAAAGACCTGCCTTATCAGATATCATAACATATAAAACATTAAGTAGATGGTGTTACCAGTACAGGAATAAACAAAAAGACCAATAGGACAGAGGATCAAGTTCAGAAAAAGAATTACACAAATATGAATACTTAACATATGTGGCATTGCAGATCAGTAGACAAAAGATGAACTTTTCAAAATCGATCCTGGGACTCTCAGGTATCCATCTGAAGTGGGATAGAATGAAACTGGACCTCAAACTATTCACAAGATCTATTTCAGGTAAAGACCAAATTTGAAAAAGGTTAAAACTTTTAAAAGCTCTTAGAAAATAATGTAAGAGAACATCTCTTTACTTCAGCCTAGGAAAGGCTTTCTTTAAAAAGATTCAGAAAACTACAATAAAAATGAGAAATTCTGTTGGTCAACAGGCACCACAGAAAGTGAAATAATCCTAAAACAAGATACTTGTAACAGGTGTAACTGAGGGACCAATATCCAAAACACATACAGAATTTCTAAAAATCAGTAAAAAAGCACAGACCACCTCAAGGAAAAAAAACTGGACAACCAACTTAAACAGAATGTAAGAAAAAATTCAATGACTGTGAAAAGATGCTCAACATCACTAGCAATTATGGAAATGCAAATTAAAATCATGAGATACATACCTTCAGACTGGCAGCAATTAGAGTCTGACAATACCCAATATTGGGAAAGTAAAGCAACAGGAACTGTAATACATTGTGTTGGTGAAAGTGTAAATTGAAATGATTTTGAAAACACTTTGCTATTATCAAATTTAATACATGCATACCTTGCAACCCAGCGATTCCATTCCTAGGAACCCTAGAGAAACATCTGCATACTTGCAAACATGAAACAAGTACAAGAGCACTCACCACTGAATTGTTTGTTTAACAGAAAAAAGTTGAAATCAATTCAAATGTTCATCAAAACTAGAATGAGTAAACTGTAATATAATCACACAATGAAACACTTTACCAAAATGAAATCTAATGAACTATTATGGCTAACTACAACAATCTGGAATTATTTTAACAAATGCTGAACTAAATTTTTGAAATCACATAAAATACTCATATGAAGTTTAAAAAATAGGGAAAACTAAACTATATATTTAATATATAACCTGGAATTTAAAATTATGAAGCAAAGAAAATGATAGTCACAAGGGTCAGGATAATAGCTACCTCCACAGTGGAGGATATGCTGACAAGGGCAAGGGGATAGTGAGGTAAGGGAGAGGCAATTCTGGTTTGTTGGCCTAGAGAACGCAAATAATCATAATTTTCTTCAAAATGCAGATTTCATTCATTATCCTGTACATATGAGTAAAAAAGAAAAGTAACAACTGCATATGATTGCTCTGATAATTTAATGCAATAAAGTAACATATGTAGCCTGGTACATAGTGTGCATTTTTTTTAAAAAGTTACTATTATTACATAAATGTTTTGTATTTTCCAAAGTGCCCACCACAACAAGTGCTCATGATAAATGACCAAATATTTTGTTCAATAAATGAAACAAATTCCTTCCAATCACTGGAGTAAAAGACAATTTAGATCTGAATGGTTAGGTTCCCAACCTCCAATTTCCATTTCACAAGCCCAGAGCTTGAATTTCTTATAACCTAACAGGTACCCTTCCCTCTCCCATTAGTTTTCCTCATTTATTACTCCTAACACTCAGACTATATACATCTTATCTGCCTTACTAGATTGTAAGTAGCCATCCAATGAATGCTTGCAATCCTATACAATCTGAGACAGTTAAGGTAGTGAAGATGAAAAAGAAAAGCTACAGTTAAGGAGAGGAGAAGTTGTGGGCGGCGGGAGGCAGTGAGAATAGAATTTGAGATACCCTTGCAAGAAAACACCCAAGTCATTAAGTTTTTATTTCCAATAATTCTAGGAGCCAGGAAGCCCAGGGAGAGACTGCAGGTAAATCATGTGTTGACCCTCTGAAACTGGTACATAAAATAATTAAAACAGATTAACATTCACTGATAACAATCACCTAATATTTAGGGGCAAAAAAGTGTGTGTATGTCCCAAAATACATCTACTTCTCCTGAAATTCTCTTACCAAAAATAACAACATCAAAAAAGACAACAACTAAGCTCCTTCAGACTATAATATGTCTCTGGAACAAATCAACTCATTCTCAATTACTTGAAGAAGAAATTTTATTTTTTAATTAATTTATTCAACATGTATTATAGTTCATAAGATTCACTTATTCATAGTTCAAAAGATTAAACACAAATATATAACAGATCCAGACCATTAGTGAAATCATAGCATATCAACACAACAGAATATCATGCCTCCATAAAAAAGAATGAGAAAGATCTGTATGTACCAAGATCTCTATGTACCAATATGGAGTACTACCCAGAATACACAGTTAAGTGAAAAAGAAGAAAGAGTGAGAGAGAGGAGGTACAAAAAAGCATATACAGTATGTTACCTCTGGTGAATGAAAGGAGTATACACACATAAATATACATCTTATTTTTAAAAGAAAAATACTGGAATGACTGATCAGAAACTTACAAAAATGCTTATATATAGGAAAGTAAGGAGGAAACAGAGTAGAAGGGATGGGGATGAAAATGAGATTTTTACATATACCTTTTCATTTGGTTTGTTCTTTTGAACACTGTTTTATATATTTAATGGGTAACATTAAATCAAAAAACAGGGGAAGTAAACCCTAAAATGAAAAATAAATGGACCTAGCTACGTATCAAATTGCTAAAAATCACACTGAAAAAATGATAACTTTTCTTAAAAGATTGTATTCATTTATATTTAGACAGAGGGGACAGAAGGGAGAAAGAGAGGGAGAGAAACATGGATGTGTGAGAGAAACATCAATTGGTTAGAACAACATGGCTCTCACACATGCCCCAACCAGGGACCTGGACATGAGTCCAGGCACGTGCCCTGACCAGGAATCAAACCAGCAACCTTTTTCTTTGTAGGACACTCAACCAACTGAGCCAGGCTGGTCAGGGTTATTAAATAACTTTTGAATACAGCAATAAGTATATCTTTAGTGGCATACATTCCAAATATAAATGCACAAAAAATCTTAAATTTCACTTAGTTTTATTTTGAAACTACTTTAGGTAAACAAAAAAAGATGTATCAATATTAATAAAAACTAAGATTTTCAATGTAAAGGAGATTAAAACTAAACTAAAAAAAAAGATAATGAAACCTGCAATGTTAAATTTGATTTAAAATTATCAATATGATCTCATGCTTTTTCCCCCTCCTAAAAGGCGTAAAAGCAATGACAGCCCCTTAACAAGGAGCACACTTCGCATCCAGATATTAATTTCTAAATATCATCTTCTACTATAAGGAAGCAGAACTCAGTGGTTAAATCACTGATTCCTCTAAAGCTGCAAATGTCGTGGTGAGCCAAGATATCTTGTATGCAAAAGTAAGGAAATCACTTAAATACTAATAATGGGTTTGTGCAGAAAGAACTCAGGAAACAGCTTGACAGGGCTCCCAATGTCCTTATTTGAGACAATTTAAGCATCAAAAGGAGCAATGTCTATAACTACTTGTAATATTATACAACATAAAAATCTGAGACCATAAAAAACTTGTCACCACTGTAGATGACTATTAGACAAACTCCTCACTATGAAAATTAGAAAAGAATTAAGCATTTATTATCTGCCCTTTTCAGAAAAACTGCAAGTTCACTCCCAGCTGATGAAGGTTGTAAAGCTCTTATTGACAAATTATAACTAATAAATGTAAATGAATTATAGAGTTAGGAAAATCACCATTTTTTCAACGTTCAGTTAAACAAATGATTTGCCTAAGGCTCAATAAAGGATGCTAAAATTATTAGGTAAAAAATATTGAAGAATGGAATGGTACCAAAGTATGGTAACAAAGTACCACCTCCACAGATTACTGTACTTGATAAACATAGGAAGAAAAAAGTACGCTTTTACAATGTAAGATATAACAAACACCACCTTAAACCTCATAAAACTGAAATCACTAATAGTGACATTATATGCCCTCCCATAGTATATAACATGAAATATAACATCACCTATGAAGTATTCTTGCCAAAACTTTTTAACATGGATCTAATCAAGCCTTTAAAACAGGGGTGTCAAACTCATTTTCAGTGAGGGTTACATCAGCCTTGTGGGTGCCTTCAAAGGCTGAAATAATTTTAGGACTGTATTAATGTAACAACTCCTTAACCGTTAAGGAGTTGAAATTACATTTGGCCCTTTGAAGGCAACCGCGAGGCTGATGTGGCCCCTGGTTCAAGTGAGTTTGACACCCCTGCTTTAAAATATAACTTCCAGTTTACAAGATGTACAGAGAACAGGGGAACAAGATAAACAAAAGCACAAAGAAACAGTCAGATAACTCTTAGAAAACTCTCATATTGTACAAGATCTGGCCATGCAAAATAAATTTCAATATCCTAAGAAAGGGGAGTAGAGAAAGGAACTTTTGTTTGATTAAAAGAAACTAAAATCATAGTCAAATGCCATGCCAGATCTTGACTGAATCCTGGTTTTAAAAAATCATTTTATGGTACAATTAGGAACATTTAACTATAGAGTATATATATGAAATGTTATTAGGAAATTATTGTTATTTTTCTTAGATATTAGTAATGGCACTGCAGTGCTATATAGAATATCTATTTTCTTAGGCATCACATGCTAAAGTATTTTGAGGTAAATATCAGAATATTTGAAACTTTCAAAAAAAAAAGGCTCATGGGAGGCTGGGTGAAAAAAGTGAAGGGATTTTTAAAAAGTTTCCTCCTGGCCAGTGTGGTTGGGCACACCTGCAAAGGGAAGATGGCTACTTTGATTCCTAGACAGGGCATGTGCCTGGATTGCAGGCCAGATCCCCAGTTGGGGACATTCAAGAGGCAACCAATAGATGTTTCTCTCCCTTCCTTTCTCCCTCCTTTCCCCTCTCTAAAAATAAAGAAATATAATTTTTAAAAATAATAAAATACAATTTTTTAAAAGACTCAGTAAAAGTATATCATACACATACTTAGAGACCCATAAAGATATGGATGGCATACTGTTAACTTTTGAACCCAGGGAGCAAATATAGCAATATTCTTCTGCTAGTCAATGAACCTTTTAACATTTTCTAAGTTTTTAAATTATAAAACAGCAGGGGGTTGGCAGAAAGAGAATTAAAAGAAAGTAAATCTGCAAAAGTATGTAAGAAAAAAAATACAGGCTAAAAATCATTTATAAACACATATCCACACAGTCATCTAAAGACCTTTCAACCTTATATTTAAAAAGGGGGGCAGGGGTTACTCAGCCAACTATCACCTGATCAATATAAGTAAACAGATTTCAAACAAATACTTAACACACTACAAACAGCAATAGCACTACAATCTATCAATGATTTAAGGAATGTTTGTCATTGGCAAACAGAACACTTTGTTAAGATATCTCACGCTGAATCAAAATACATTCTGACATCCATTCATATTATATACTAAGACATTAAAAAAAGTATTTCTTTGAAATTTTTTATATTGAAAAGTCTTTACACTTGAAAGAGAGCTAGCAGATGATCCATCTAAAATTTACTTTTGTTAGCAACAAACTTTGATTAGCCACTTATTCTAAATGTCATACAATGAAATTCTTTAAATTCTTTTTTTTTATATTTTATTTATTTATTTTTAGAGAGGGAAGGGAGGGAGAAAGAGAGAGAGAGAAATATCAGTGTGCGGTTGCTGGGGGACATGGCCTGCAACCTAGGCATGTGCCCTGACTGGGAATCGAACCTGCGATGCCTGGTTCGCAGCCCGCGCTCAATCCACTGAGTTACACCAGCCAGAGCAAATTCTTTAAATTCTTTTAAGATTTTTATTTTTATTTATTTTTAGACAGCGAGGAAGGGAGGGAGAAAGAGAGGGAGAGAAACATTAATGCGTGGTTGCCTCTTGCATGCCCCCTACTGGGGACCTGGCCTGGAACCCAGGCATGTGCCCTGACTGGGAATGGAACCAGAGACCCTTTGGTCCACAGGCCAGTGCTCAATCCACTAAGCCACACCAGCCAAGACAAATTTTTGAAATTCTTGATCTCATATTTAAACATACCAAGAAATATATATATTCAAGGAGAAAAAAGGAGACGTGTTGAGTAACAACTATGTGCTTGGTGCTTTACATAAAGTGCTTTAACCACTATCTTGCAAGGTAAATACTCTCATTTGAGAGATGAACATTCTGGACATTAGAAATGTTAAGTGACTTGCCCACAAATAACAACTCATAAATGAGGCTGGAAATTAAATCAAGGTCTATTGGAAATCCAGGTGTGAAAGTCCATATGCTTTCCAATTAATTGGCCTTAATAATTTTAATATTTATAGACAGAAAACCCCATCTAAGGAAAAAGTATATTTAAAAGAATACATTCACAGTCAAAAAGCTATATAATCTTAAAGTTTAAGAAAAATCAGAACAGTAAAGTACAGCATAGGGAAGAGAGTCAATTATATTGTCATAACTATGCAGGGTGCCAGGTGGGAACACTTTGTGAAATATAAGACTGTTTAACCAGTATGCTACACATCTGATACTAATACAAAATAATGTTGAAAGTAAACTAAAACTGAAAATTTTAAATTTAAATTAAAAAAATTAAAACTGAGAAAAAGAAAAAGTACATGCTAAAATTATTGCTAGTTGCAAAAAGAACAATTCTTAGCAGGCCAGCTGTCTGTCTGTGACATAGGATAGTTAGTCCTTTCCTCACCATACATGTAAAATTACACTCCAGTTGCCCGCTGGATGACCCCACTGCCAAAATATGCTAGCAACATAATTCATATTAAAACCCAGAAGCCAACCACCATTTGGAAAGTGCTTTACTTGTTTTCTATACTCATCTCAAGCATATTCTCCAGTCAAAATTAATAAGCTATTCTCAGCAAATATCCTTTGATCATATTCTTTTCTGATACTCTAAAATATTAAACTAATAAGAAAATCTACTTAAACAGACATTTACTGAATATTAGAATGTCAGTATTACATAATTTTAAACTTGTCTATTGCATAAAAATATACCAAAATTACATTTCTATAACATAATATAAATTATATAGGTTCTTTTTTTTTAAGATTTATTTATTTATTTTTAAAGAGAGGAAGGGAGAAAGAGAGGGAGAGAAACACCAATGTGTGGTTTCCTCTCACGCACCCCCTACTGGGGGCTTGACCTGCAACCCAGGCAGGTGCCGTGACTGGGAATTGAACTGGTGACCCTTTGGTTTGCAGGCTGGCACTCAATCCACTGAGCCACACCAGCCAGGGCATGTAGGTTCTTTCCATAAGATCAAAATTGCAATACCTATGTCTTTTGTATGCCTAAAAATACATACAAAACATGTAGAGAAATCTTTATGTTAGAGTTTTCTCAATTAAAATTAAATCCTCTTTGAACTGGATTAATGACTACAAGAAGGCATGAGATGGCTTATAGAGTTGTAATATTCATCTTTTTTTAATTTTAATATTTCATTTTAGAGAACAGGAAAGGAAGGGAGAAAGAGAGGGAGAGAAAAATCAATGTGAGAGACAAACATCAACTGGTTGCCTGCCATATATACCCAGAGAGGGGACTGACCTGCAACCCAGGCATGTCCCAACTGGGAATGGAATCAGCAGGACTGAACCCACAACCCAGACATGTGCCCTTACTTGGAATCAAACCAGGGACCTCTAGTTTGCAAGATGATGCCCAATCCAGTGAGCCACACTGATCAGGGCTATTCTGTATCTTGAGGTGGCTCTTGGTTACATTGGTATGTTCGCTTGGTAAAAATTCACTAAGCTGTACATTTATGATCTGTATACTTTTATGTGTAATTATAAAAAGCTTACATGTATTTTAAATCTTCCATCTAAAAATCTGCTTAATTATAATGCACTGATACCAAAGAAGTTAAAGACGGTGAAGAAAATCAAGTAATTAGGAATTTCATTAGAGAGCTGTGAGAGAAGCAAGCACTGTGTACAGGAGCCCACAAGAATGGCACCTAACTTAACATGGTAGCAGTAAAGGAAAGCTTCCTAAAGAAACACTTGAACTGAGGCCTGAAGTTCAGACAGGAGTTAAGCAAGCAAAGAAAGAGGGAAGAGAAAGACAGGAAAGAGAACAAAGAATGAAAAGAAAGGAGAGAACAAGCCTACATTCGTTAAGAGTGAACAAAAGTATTTAAGGAAGACAGCCAAAGAAGGAAAGTCCAGGGAATTAAGAGTCAGATCATCACCCCATGCTACAGTTTAAGCTTTATCATGAAAGCAATGAAAAAACACTGACAACCTTTCAACAGGAAAGGACATGATTAAATTTGTGTTTCTACTACAAATTCAATTATGGAGCCTGCGTGCTTGCAACCCCATTTGTGAGAAATTAGCCTGTACACTGCCCCATGTTTTTCATCATTATCATCCTGCTCCACTCCCATATGCGCAAATAAACACACAGCCAACACTAAATGGCCAGGAGTAGTCACATGACAAAGTACACATGCTTGGTAGCAGTCCAAGAGAAAAGAAGCCAAGCCAGCGACTATTTCTTGGGAATTCAGACCAGAAAATCCTAGGGAGAAGAAAAAAGTTAACAACAGGAGCTCAAGTTTAAAAAAAAAAAAATAGCAGCCAGGAGGCAGGATGCTAGCATGGAAGAGACACAGTAGTTCTAAGGAGGTAGGAATTAGGAATAAATGGGAGCTATGGGATTGGGGGCGGGTGGGTAGCACTAGAATAAAGAGAAAAATATAGTCCAAAAAGAAATAGAAAGGATAGTGAAGATAAGTTAACAGTAAACAGAGCAAAGAGTCCAATCTGTTTCTAGTTTTATTTATTAAGCTCCTGTTCTTCTTGAGACCAAGTTCTTTAACTTATCCTGGGTTCCCTTATATCCTGGGCTTCATTTCAATAAGCACTCCACTACTTAAGGTAACTTGAATCTCTTCTTTGCAACTGAAAGAGCCTAACTAAAAAAGCATTTTAGAATACTTTGGTAGCAATGCAGAGAATGAACTGCAGAAGAGAGAAGGCAAGACAACCACTTAGAAAGCTTTACAGAAGTCCAACTATATTTTGGGTTAAATAAAGTAGAGACAAGTATAGCAATTAGGAATGATATGAAATATCACCTGGGAGAATGTGCAGGACTTAGTGACATTGGTAGTGAAAGACAATTCCCAGGTTCCTGAAGGCTTCATAAGGAAAGAGTGATGCTGTTCATAAGGACAGGAAATCAAAAGAAAAAAATTTGTTGCACTTCGTCTCCCTCTTACTTTTTGGGGGGAGAAAAGAGGCAGAGAACGGTTTTATACTGTACATGGGTGAAGTGCTGTGAAATGCGAATCCAAGTGCAGATGTCCATGAACAGTGATGTAGAGAGGTCTAGAGTAGAGGCAAGAGCTCTAAACAACAGTTCTAGACTTAGGAATAATACATTAAGTTGGTGTTTCGGTTTTGAAACATGACGGAAAACTCTTTGACTAATATTTAAATTAAACTAACATAACTAAAAATCATGCAAACTAAAAACTTAACCATCTTGGCAAATGACATTCAAACCTCCTGCACTTCTATGAAGGCCAAACAAACTTCTGTAACAGTATAATCCAAATGATCAGGAAAGATGGAGTTTATATTACTAATTCCTAGTGAGGTTTTCTTTTACTAAAAAATCTAGTTTCATGAAAAGATGCTCAATGTCACTAATCTTCAGAGAAATGCAAATTAAAACTACAATGAGATATCACCTCACACCTATAAGAATGGCTATCAGCAATAAATCAGCAAACAAGTGTTGGTGAGAAAGTGGGTAAAAGGGAACCCTCCTGCACTGTTGGTGCAGACTGGCACGGCCACAACGCAAAACAATATGGAGGGCCCTCAGAAAAATGTAAAATGGGACTGCCTTACGACCCAGCAATTCCACTTCCGGGTACATATATCCAAAGAAACCCAAAACACTAGTTTGAAAAGCTCTATGCCCCACTATGTGCAGTGCAGTGTTATTTACCACAGCCAAGATGTGGATAAATATGTGGCAGTACATATACACAACGGAGTATTACTTCACCGTAAAAAAGAATGAAATCTTACCATTTGTGACAGCATGGATAGACCTAGACAGTACTACGCTAAGTGAAATATGTCAGACAGAGAAAGACAAATACCAGATGATGTCATTTATATGTGGAATCTAAATAGCAAAATAAACAACACAAAAACAGATTCATAGATGTAGAGAACAAACTGATGGTTGCCAGCAGGGAGAGAGGTTGGGAGGATGAGTGAAAAGGGTGAAGGGATTAAGAAGTTCAAATAGGTAGTTACCACATAGTCAAGGAGATGTAAAACACAGCATAGGGAATAAAGTCAATAATACTGTAATAACTACGTATGGTGCCAGATGGGTACTAGACTTATCGGGGGGATCACTTTGTAAATGGTAAGATTGTCTGAATGTCAACTGTAATTGAAAAGTGAAATTTTAAAAATAAATTAAATGTAAAAAGTCTACTTAAAAAGTAAATTTATAAATTAAGAGAAAAAAATCTAAGTTTACTCCATTTTCCTCATGAATTGTACACCACTAATGTTAATGAAAGGGGAAAAAACATTAGTAAGTCGCATGTTAGGCAGTGAACTTCACTACTGATATTTAAACTATAACAAGACTTCTTTAAAAAAACTTAATCACATAATTTACTACTTATTCAACTTCACCTGTACTGTAAATGTTAGGTTCCCATCCTACAATCTTTTCTCCTCTCATCTATACCCTTTGCCCCCAAAATCTTTTACTGTGCACTCAGAACTTGATAAAATGTTTAACCCACAAATCCAGCTAACCTACCCGGCCATCTATGTCTAACCAAAGAATAATCACTCAAACCCAGCACAACACAAACTGAATTCCTCTTTCTTGACAACAAAAATTCTACTCCTTCTTCATGTCCATCTCCTCCACCCCAGTGTAAAGCACAAGCCAGAACCGAGATCTTACCTTCAAGGAACCCTCTCCCTACTCCCAAATCCCCTGAAATCATCAAGTCTTGTCCACTCTTAACACCCCAATCAAGACCCACTATCATCATTTGCCTGGACTGCCCTCCTGATATTCCCGACTTCAGCCTTGATTACGCTTCAATCCACCCTCTTCACTGCAGCCAGTGACCTTTTAAAAGTACAATTCTGATCATTTCAGTCCCAACTTTAAATCCTTTAATGACTTATTTGATAAATATAATAATCACCATCAAAACTAGTCACTCCATGGAAGTTCAGCAGATCAACGACAGTTACTTTAGTTACATCTCTTTTGTAGGTTCAGCACAAAAGAAACATCAGAAAATGTTTTCAAATCTCGAAATAGACTTAAAGCATACATATAACAGCTGATACATTTAAAAGTAAAGCATGCAGCACTGTTTATAAAAGCAAAAACCAAAACTACCTCAAGACCACCAAAATGGAACACTACCATCCAGCCAGTAAACAAGGCACTACCATATGTAATGTTGAATGACCTATAGGATCTATTATTAACTAAGGATAAAAAGCTATAAACAGAGTGTACAGTATGTTTTAGTGTGTTTTAAGAATAAAAACGTGAGGCTTGTATCTGCTAGAAATATCACAGGAGGGCACACACCAATATGGAAGTAGTGATTGTCTCTAAAGAGTGAAAGTGGGTGGTTGGAGGATAAAGAGAAACTTTTTACTGCATAGTCTTTTGACCCCTTTGACATTTATATTATGTCTAGTTATTACCTACAGTTTTAAATATGATTTTTCCTCTCTTCAGTTACACACAAAATAAAAATTTTAAATGTACTGACTACTAAAACCTCTTTATACTTCATTCTTGTGACAATGTTAAAATTACGCACTGATCATTTGGTGTAACGTTACCTTTCCTTATTGACAGCTCAGGAGTTCAAGAACCATTTTATTCAATATTTTACTACTGCTGAGAAGGCTGTTGGTGAACACCAGTGAACACTGCATGATAATCGTACTTGCTCCTTGGAGAAGCAAGACAGCAGCACCAAGTGGCATACATTTACTAAACTGACAGTAAATCTTTAGGGATTAAGGAAAGCTACAAATCTTATTTTTCCAGCAAATTCAAAAACAACAAATCAAAAAAATAGTCTCCAGTATCCTTCAAAAGCAGTGCAGAAAACCTGTAAAATCTGCAAGAGGAAGCAAATGCTACTACATGAAGACACAGTTACACCCACTTTGTGGTATGTGATTTAATCCTTACAGAGGTCCCGAAAATATCAGACCTGGACAATCTCGCACGTTCTACAGAAGACACAGGATGAGAAGCAGGCTGTGTGACCTTATAACAGCACACACCCCCTGCCCTGGACCATACTCTTCCCTCCGCCTGCCTTCCATAGCCACCGGACTAAACCCTTCAAACGTGGGCGTCAGATGGTCCCCTTAAAGCCAACTGGGGAGAATACACCAGTAGGATAAGCAAACATCCCTTCACCATTTCATGGCAGAGAGGAGAGAAGAGAGACCTTTCAACCGAAGAATCACGACCAAGAAAAAAGATGACCAGATCTGCCTAAGCAGAGGGCCGTGGGAGGGAGTGGGGGAGTGTCTGAAGAGAGGCTGCCACCAGATCTGCTGGGAGGTAGAGCATCACGAAGGAGACCCTCTGAAAGCACAGTTGGCTAGGTAAAGAGCTAGCTGGCTGGGGGTGAGCGACCCGGGAAGGGGAGGTCCTCTGCGAAACAGAGAGGACAGCAACGGATCTGCCTTGGAGACAGGGGGTCGCAATGGGTTAGGGGCAGCCGTTACTGGGTCTCAGAGGAACTGCGATCCAGTAAGCTCACGGGAGGATGTAACGTAGTCTGGAGGCTCCATTAAGAGTCCTAAAAGTCGGAGGAGGGTTCTAAGGGGGTGTGCTGGGGTGGGGGGTCCTATGACAACGGCCCGAGAGGCTGAAAGGCCGAAACGCTGTCTGGCCAATGGCGATACGAAGGGTGGGGTCTACTGGGGACCCGGAGCAGCGATCGGAGTCGGGGAGGCTCCAGCGCAGCCCCGTTCGCGGTGCGTCTCCGCTGGGGCGGAGTCGGGCGGCCCGGCACAGCCCGAAAGCGAGACCGGGACGTGGGCCGGGCCGGACGGCGGGCCGCTGGGCGGCTAGGGCGGGTCTTACCTCGGGCTTGGCCGCGGTGGCCACCACAGCCCCTACTCTGGCGGAAGCCGCCTCCCACCGTCGGCCCCAGGGTTAGGCCGGAGGAGAGAGCAGAGGCCGAGACCAGCAGGGCTCGGACTGTTCCGCGAGGGTGGGCCCAGCCGCCTCAGGGTCCCGGAGAGCGGGCGCCACGCATCCCCCGCCCTGTCAGAGAGACTCCGCCCGGCCGGAGCAGGCACAGCCCCCGCCGCACCCCGCCCAGAGAGCACGCGCTGGACCTCTGCCTCCGCCGCGGTAGCCGCCTCTGCCGCTGTAGCGGATGCCTGCGCCACCAACCCTCAAGGTCCCGGGTGGACTCTGAGCAGCTACCATCCACCGTCGCCGGGTCCTTAGTCGGGTCCCGGCCCGCGCGCCCCCGACCTCGCGCACGCGGCCCCGCCCCGCGCGACTCGGGCGGCAGAGGAGCAGGCGCGCGCGCACTCACCTCCCACGCCCCCTACCGCCGGCAGGAGTCCGCCCGCCTGCACGTGACGCTCCCGGAGAGTAGAGTATGCGCTTGCGCGGGCACACCCCATTCCGTCCGCCCCAGGCGGCCCCGCCCAAACTTTTTTCCTCACCTTACGGCAGAGCTGGGAGCTCTGCCTCAGATTCTCCCTCTACTGGACAGTAATGTCGCAAGGTTGGGGTAGAAAACTCAGGGTTTGCGACCATAGCTCTCGCTTTCCGGCCGATACAGTGGTTCCCGAAGGCTGGTGGAGGTGGTGGGGCACCACGCAGGTAAGAGACCGCCCGCCTGCCGACTTCGGTTTGCAGGTTAGTGTATCCCGGCAGAGAACCGTTTCGCTGCCCACTCAGAGCTAGGGTATCCATGCCACCTTCCCAATTCTGACGCACGGTTCTCAGTGCGGCCCTTCTTAGTCCCCGCCCCTTTTCACAACACGCCCCTTCTCCCCTCCTCTCCCCGCCCCTGATCTGCATTTCTTAGTCCTCCTTTCCATTGATTCTTCCGACTTTGCACCGAGCGCTTTCCAAGTCTTGTATTGCAGAAAGTCAGAAACGAATGAAATAGCCTCAGCTTCCTGAAGTGCTGTGTAATGTGGAAGACGATGAGAGAATCCGCAGTGGTAGTAAAGTAAAAGTATAATAGAAAAAAAGCACAGGATACTCATAGAAGAGAGGCCATCAATAGTGTAGAAGGACACGAAGAACCCTTTCCAGGGCGACCTTCGAGCCACTCTTAACGTGTTAGAAGGGTAATGAGCAATAGCTGGTCAAAGAAATAAAAGAGAAAAGGAGAAAAAGTGACAGGCACAACAGCATATGATAGTACTGGTCCGAAACAGTGAGAAGAGGAATAGCTGGTGGAAACTATACTGGCTCAGCCTACACTTTAAGGAAGTATCGTTGTAAAGGGTAAAAAGGATGAGGACTGAGAATGTGGGCTGCAAGTATATTTTCTTTAAAGATAGGAGACTTAGTGTACCATGAAACCAAGAAGTAGAGAGTTCCTTGGTTGAGGATGTCTTAATTTAGAGGATCAAGAGCACTAATGGAACTCAGCCTTGTAGTGTATTAGAATCATCTGAGAAGCGCCCTGGCTGGTGTGGCTCAGTGGATTGAGCACTGGCCTGTGAACCAAAGGGCCAGAGGTTCAACTCCCAGCCAGGGCACATGCCTGGGTTGCAGGCCACGTCCCCAGTCGGGGGCGCATGAAACGCAACCACACATTGATGTTTCTTCCACCCTGTCTCGCTCCCTTCCCCTCTGTCTAAAAATAAATAAATAAAATCTTAAAAAAAAAAAAGAATCATCTGAGAAGCTTTAAAAATAAAGTCAGGCCTTCGGCAACAGTGGATTAGAGCGCTGTCCCCATTCGCCAAGGTTGTGAATTCGATCCCTGGAAGCAACCAATGAATGCATCAGTAAGTGAAACAGCAAAATGATGTTTCGCTGTCTCTTAAATCAATTTTTAAAAATAAAATAAAAAATAAAATCATTGTTGTTGCTCCACCCAAAACCAGTTAAACAGATTCGGGGGTCCATACATCAGTGATCTCTCCTGAGGTGACTAATGCCAAGGGGTGAGAACCACTAAGCTAGAGAAAAGGAAAGGATGGGAAGTAGGGAAGGACAGGAAGTTATGGAATTGGCTCTGTGACATTAGAATGGGAGTCATTTGATGAGAGAGAGTTGAGGATACAGTCAGAAGCTTCAATAGTGATGAAAGTGTAGAATAACTGCTCTAGGAAATGGAAGAAGCAGCCCTTCCTGCCTCTCCCTTCAGCACAGTTCCATCGCTTAATTTTAATCAGGTCCTCTCGGTTACAACTTTCCTCTCTCTTTCCCTTCCATTCAGGATTTATTAGCTGGGGATCCAGCCTTAGAGCTCAAGAACATCCTCATTTTTATCCCTAAAAAAGTCAGAGCTGAGCCAGTTTATAAAATGCAAAGACTGATTCGGCTCCCTTGGAGACAACTACACACAGTGCCTTGCCAATTTTACATTTCACCAATCGTGTAAGTTAGGAATGAGATATAAAGATAGTGAAAGCCCTGGCCAATATGGCTCAGTTGGTTGGAGCATATTCCTATAAACCAAAAGGTTACAAGTTAGATCCCTAGTCAGGGCACATACCTAGGTTGCAAGTTCAGTTCCCCGTGGGGGGGGGGGGGGGACAACCAACTGATGTTTCTCACATCAGTGTTTTTCTCCCTCTCTTTCTCTCCCTTCTACTAAAATCAATAAACATATTTTTTTATATTTTTAAAAGATAAAATTTAAGCCCTACTAGGATTTAATAGTAATAGGGAAAACAAACCTTTAAAAGAAGAATTCACTTGACTGGCAGAGAAAGGATGCAAAGGCAAAGCCCAGGCCAGTGCAAGGCTACTATCTACAAACTAGGGTTAATCCAAAAACCTGTCTTTCAGCCTGCAGATAAGACAGTCACTGTCGTATGGTGTGACTAGAGCATAGTGTGGTGAAAAGGGGTGGGGCAGAGATAAAAATGATAAAATGTAGCCTTGAATCCCATGCTGAAACATTTACTTTATATACTATAATCAATTAATAGGTATAAATAACAAAGATAAAAAGAAAATAACCTCTTTCATGCCATGGACTCTTTGACAGCCTGGCCTGTGGCCCCTATCTCTGAATGTTTTTAAATGTATAAAATAAAATACATGGAAATGAATGAAACCAGTTTTTTCAAAGTTTCAAAAATATTAAAACAAGCACATGATGTAGTTACATATGTTCCTTCTTTGCGCAATAAATACCATCTGGCAGCAGGTTTAATTGTGTAATTCCAAAATAATGATGAGTGTAAATTATATTTTGAGGTATCTGCAATAACTTTAATATGATATGAAAATATCCTATTTTCTATTGGTGACAGAAGACAAAAGGACTGATGATATTCTGGATTATTGCCTATATTTATTGAAGAAAATGCCAAATTGCAGCTAGAGATTATTGAAAATAAAAATAGATTTTTATTTCCCAATCTAAGTCCGTGGACCCCTTAAATTCTAGCCACATCCTGGCCGGTGGATCCTAGATTTATAAAAAGCTCACTCTAATGATTTTAAACAAGAGCATAATAGATCAAATAGGTGTTTCAGAGAGGTACTAGAGCAGTGCTCACTTCCCAGCCTCTCTGTTAGAGCTGAAGTTGGAAACTGGCTATTTTCTTCTCCTCCAGTACTTTAGGGGCCACAGTTGCCTAATAAGTTAGACCTGCTGGAAGACTGAGCTTGTAGCTATCTATGTACTGATAGGAGTACATAGAGTACTACCAAGTAGTGACTAGGAAGTAAATTGGGAAAAGTGTGTTGGGGCTGTTTTTATGGAAATCATTGAATGCCAAGCTATACTCTGTACTTGCTTTGGCAGATAATGGATAGGTGTGAAAATTTCGGGAGTAGAATAATGTAATTAGAGTTCTGTGTGAAAAGTTAATCTAGCAGTAATATGTATACAGCTTAAATCATCAAGAGAAGATAGAAATGAAGAGACTATACCACTAAATAAATAATTGATTTTTTTAGACTAAATTTTATTGTGAAGTGATCTCAAAGAGCCTACTAAATTACTTTATTTCCTCTGTGTGACTGGCTAAAGAAACATAGAATGAAGTGAATAGCATACTGTCCTACTGGAATGCGTACCAGTGTGAAGTCAGTTAACGTTTACATGAGCAAGGAGCCGTTCTGTTCTTTTGTGTTATAAAATGACAATGTTGGCACTTCGGATAATCAGTGGTTTTACTACATATATCAGTTCCCAGATGTTGCTAAGGCTTCCTTGATTAAACTTAGTCTACACCTGCAGATCCTACATTTCTAACTTGTTAAGGTCAAGACTTCTTTCCTTGACAATCCCTTAAACCTCCTAGATGAATACAATGTATTAACAAACAAAAAGAAATTCCTCAAGGCCCAGATAACCTATCTCTTTGGAAACTGATGAGTATCAGATTATATATATAAAACTTACTGCCCAAATCCCAGCTAGTCCCCAAATTGTGCACTTTTTAAAACATTAATCAACAAATTCAATTTGGTATTCAAGTATTATTAAACCATATGAGTAATGTAAAGTTACTTAACTTTCTGAACCAGTTTCTCTGAGAGACTACTTTCTTCAGTATGACTGGCCTATATTTTCCTTCTGTCCATCTAACTACTAGAGATCATGTGAGTAATGTTATGATTCAATATAGACTAAAAATCAGGTTTATGCAGAGGGGTGAGGTTCACTTATCTGTTCCCTTTTGTGGGGAAGGGGAAGAACGGGTCTATCTTAAAACAGAGAATGCTTGAAATTTATGAGGGTTATAAGAATTTTTATTACAGGAAATCTCTAAAACTTTCTCTTGCTTCCAATTAAGTAGCTATCCCTTCACACATTCATCTGCTATGAAAGCACTAGAACACAGTCCTGATACTAAATATTGTCCTGGTTATAGTTATTGTCTTTGAACATCAGTAAGTTGAAATACCTCAGGCCTGCCTTCCCTAAGAGCCAACTAATAAATACTCTCTCAGGGTAGTGTCATAGGCTAAATTCCATTAAAACAGTAGCTTGGGGATCTCTGGCATTAGGCTCTAATTTTCTCACTACTGATTATTGCAACAACTTGACACTTTGGCAGCTAAAATACGTAGTTGCTGGAAACTTATAGCCTGACTTAATGTATAGTATAATTCAGACTTGGTCCGATAACTCACAAGTGTTCATGTTAATTAACATTTAAAGACATATTGCAAGATAGAAAATCCTATATATCATAATTGGGTCCCTGTTTTTCTATCAGCACACTACAGTAAAACAAATTCATTATTTCTTTAATTCACTCATTAAATATTTATTGAGTCCCACTATGTTCCAAGCACATTTTTTAAATCCTTTAATTAGGACTTTGTAATAATTTACCTCTTAACTATCTGTGAAAAAGTAATTTACCAGACTTAGAAATCTACAAGACAAAAAAAAAGATTAAAAGATGATGGCTTTTTCATATTCCTTCAATCTGTGTTTGCCTGTAGCTAATATGTGCTGAATACAGTGATTGTTTATGAAATCTGGCACTTTATAACTTCAGCTCATCCATAATTTGTCAGCTTTTACTTGTTACTATATATCCTAAAATACAATTCTGGTAACTTTATTAAGTATTATCTTAGACCTGTCATTAAATCGAATGGCCTCCACATATACTGCCTTTACAACCCCGGTCATTTCAATTTTGCAATTGTGTGAAATGATTTCTCAGAAAATTTTAAGCAAAACAAGTTCAGTTTAAGGAAAGGCTGGTGTTAACACCAAGTTTCTAGTAGGCAAAAAAAGGAAATGTGACACGATTATAGATAGAACCCTTGAAATAGCATTGGTAGACTGAGAATAAAGTTGTCTTTATGGTCAGTGACACCTTAGCCATTGATAGCTATGCCTAGTAACAGAGCAATAAATGAAGTCTTGAGACTAAAAGAAATCCTAAAAGTTTACCTAGCCTATCTCCCAAGGCCCAGGCAAGACAAAATGGAATCTAGGGCAATAGAGTTACCAGGCATCATCATCATACCAAGTGGTTTTTCTACTTTGAGAGCTGAATTCCTCTATTTGTAAAAGATTGATGATAAAGGAATACTGTTCAAATTTATAAATAACTTACAAAATTAAGAAATCTGTATTTATAACAATTTCATGTTTTTAGGAGTGTTTGAAAATGTATTTCAATTCTGTATTTTTTCTTCTAGAAAAAATTCATTTATTAAAACTTCTCCAGTTTGTCAAGCACTGAAGATAAAAAAATGAGTAATATCTAATCTCTGCCTTCTCTTAAAGGGATTTATGATATAAATCTAGATAATTTTCACATGTCTCTTCATACAAATCACTGAATGACTTAGGGTACATTAAAAGGATATTTTTAATTGGGGAAAATTAAAACAAACAACAGGATTGAACTTCCTGAAAATGTTCCTACATATGCTGCTATGAAAAGCAAATTTCGTCTCCATTGCAAGTGATGCTTTTTGTGAAATTACAGATAAAATCATACTGAAAAGTAGGACATAATTTAATTTTAGTAAACATCAGATTATTTTTAGACCTTTGTGTTGAAGGTTTATAGAAGAGAGATTAGAACAGAAGTGAGACCAATGAACTGAAGAAACAGACATTTTAAGACAGTGTAAGAGTGGAAGGCGACTATTTCTGTCCAATTTTCCTAACACCATTTATTGTATAGACTGTCTTTACCCCATTCTATATTCTTGCCTCCTTTGTCAAATATTAATTGATTATGTAGACATGAGTTTCTTTCTGGGCTCATTACTCTGTTCCATTGATCTGTATGTTGGTTTTTATGCCAATACCATGCTGTTTTAATTACTATAGCCTTGTAGCATAGTCTGATATCAGGTAGCATGATACCTCCAACTTTATTCTTCTTTCTTAAGATTTCTGGAGCTATTCAGGGTCTTTTGTGGGTTCATATAAATTTTTGGATTATTCTAGTTCTGTGAAATATGCCATCGGTGTTTTGACAGGAATTGCATTGAATCTGTAGATTGATTTGGGTAGTTTGGACATTTTGATGATGTTAATTCTTTCTATCCATGAATATGGTATATGCTTCCATTTATTTGTATCTTCTTCAATTTCTTTCTTCAGCATCTTATAATTTTCCAGTACAAGAATAAAATCTTATCATTTGTCACAGCATAAACAGATCTAGAAGGTATTATGCTAAGTGAAATAAGTCAGTCAGAGAAAGGCAAATACTATATGGTTTTACTTATATGCAGAATCTAAAGAACAAAATAAATGAACAAATAAAATTGAAACAGACACAGAGAGTGAACTGCTGTTTGTCAGTGGGAAAAGGGGGTTGGGGGACTGGGTGAAAGAGGTAAAGGGATTAAGAAATACACATTGATAGTTACAAAATAATCATGGGGATGCAAGGTACGGCATAGGAAATATAGTTAATAACATTGCAATAACTATGTGTAGTACCAGGTGGATACTGGAAATACTGGGAGGAACACTTTGTAAAGTATATGATTGTCTAACCACTATGCCATACACCTGAAAATATTTTTAAAATTATAACTGTAAAAAAACTGAAAATAACTGAAAAAACTATAAAATAACTGAAGGTAAACTGTAAAAAAAAAGTGGGAGATGGTATATCTTATTGTTTTCTAACTAGAAATACCTATTATTAGATATGTGCTCATTATTAAAAGAAGGGCGAGGAAGCAGACAATATCAAAACATAGAACAAAAAAGTTAAGTTTAAATAATCCTTTTAAAGAAAACTCTAAACTTTTGATGGCTATCATTATTGATTATTTTTATGTATATTTTTCTGGTACAAATTTTTATATAACCTTTTTATAACATATTATGAACATTTCCTATGTCAATAAAATTATAGTGTGGACTGGGATAGGAGTCAAAGATAGAAAATTGTACTTCAACAACAATTAAAATAAAATTTAAAAAATAAAATAAAATAAATTATATCTACATCATTATTTTTTTTAATCCTCACCCAAGGGTATATTTATTGATTCTAAAGTGAGAGGGAGAAACATCAATGGGAGAGAAATATCAATCAGTTGCCTCCCACTTTGTTGCCTTTCATAAGCACCCCAGCGGGGGACTGAACCCACAGCCTGGGTATGTGCCCCTACCAGGAATGGAACAAATGTCCTTTCAGATTACAAGATGATGCTTCAACCAACTGAACTGCACTGGCCAGGGTTACAACATTATTTTTAATGGCTAAAAAATATTCCATTGTATGGGAACCCTATTTTTCAAATTTACCAGTCCTCTTATGAACTTCCAGATCATTTCCAGTTTTTCTATTATAAATATTGTAGTGAACATTCTTGTTAAATTTTTGCACACATCTTTAACATTTCAAGATAAATTTCTGAAAGTGTAATACCTACATGTACACATTTCCTAAGAATTAAAATATAATGGAAAATTACTCTTCCAAAAGCTCCCATTCGTTTACACTCCTTTCAACAATGAGAACGCCCATTTTCCCACAGTCTGTCAATAATGCTGGTTATTATCAGTTTTCCTCATCTTTGCTAATTTGATAGGTGAAAAATGAAATCTTACTTTAACTTGCATTTCTTTGATTCCTAGTTACGTGTTGAGTATCTTTCCATCTGCCTATTGGTCAGTTGTATATGTATTAAGCTTTATTTTCTTTTAATAATATTGTTTCATTTTTTACATTTAAATTTTATTATAGGTAAAACATAGTAATTTGATAAAAGGTATGAGATAGACTTAACTTCTTTTATTTTTAAATCAAATGATTAACAAGTTATTCCATTGCCATCAAATGACTCAGCAAGTATATCTCAAACTTCACACAGAGAGTAAGGTGCTGATGGATTATTTTACAAAAAAACAAAAGCAAAAAGTATTTCATGGTCAAATGAGTTTGGGGGGAAAATTAGACCATAAAAAAAAGTTAAATTTCTTTATTGCAGAACTTCGTCCAGTCTTTTTTTTTAACATATTTTTTAAAGATTTTATTTATTTATTTTTAGAGACGGAAGGGAGGGAGAAAGAGAGAGAGATAGAAACATCAATGTGTGGTTGCTGGGGGACATGGCCTGCAACCTAGGCATGTGCCCTGACTGGGAATAGAACCTGCGATGCCTGGTTCACAGCCCACGCTCAATCCACTGAGCTACACCAGCCAGGGCTTCCGTCCAGTCTTTAATATGATTCTATGCATTAAGGATCTCCAATAAGGGGGACTTCCGGCCAAGATGGAGGCATAGGTAGACACACTGTGCCTCCTCGCACAACCAAAATAAGGACAACAACAATTTAGAAACAAAAAACAACCAGAACTGACAGAAAATCGAACTGCATGGAAGTCTGACAACCAAGGAGTTAAAGAAGAAACATTCATCAAGATCAGTAGAAGGGGTGGAGTCGGGCAGCTGGGTGGAGAGGACTCACAGCAAGTGGTGACTTGCAGACCCCAGGCACACAGGCGGCAGCAGGCAGACCCAGCAAGGCAGTGGATTGTGGAGGGGCATGGCACACAAGGCGGCTGGCGGACCGAGCGGTCCCATATTCACAGGCAGATAAACCAGGTAAAAATGTGGAGTGAGACAGACCATACACAACCCAGGATCCCAGCATGGGGAATAAAGCCTCAAAACACCAATTGAAAACATCTGTGGGGGTTGAGGTTCCGGGAGAGACTCCCAGCCTCACTGGAGGGTTGGTTGGAGAGACCCACAGGGTCCTAGAATGTACACAAACCCACCCACCCAGGAATCAGCACCAGAAGGGCCCAGCTTTCTTGGGGGGAGTAGGAGAAGGGACTGAAATCTGGCAGAGAGCAGAGCAAGCGCTATTGTTTCTTCTCGGATCCCTGCTCCACATATAGCATCACAACGCAGTGACATGGGTTGCCCTGCCATGGTGAACACCTAAGGCTCCGCCCCTCACTCCATAACAGGAGAATCAAGACAAAAAAAAAAATGGCCCAAATGAAAGAAGAGATCAAAGCTCCAGAAATCATACAACTAAGTGATGAAGAGATATCCAACCTATCAGATGCACAGTTCAAAGCACTGGTGATCAGAATGCTCACAGAATTGGTTGAATTTGGTCGCAAATTAGATGAAAAATGAAGGCTACACTAAGTGAAATAAAGGAAAATGTACAGGGAACCACTAGTGATGGGAAGGAAACTGGGACTCAAATCCATGGAGTGGACCAGAAGGAATAAAGAAAAACCAAACAGAAAAGAATGAAGAAATAAGAATTGAAAAAAAATGAGGAGAGGCTTAGGAACTTCCAGGACATCTTTAAGCATTCCAACATCCGGGTTATAGGGGTATCAGAAGGAGAAGAGAAAGAGCAACAAGTGGAAAACTTATTTGAACAAATAACAAAGGAGAGCTTCCCCAATCTGTCAAAGGAAATAGACTTCCAGGAAATCCAGGAAGCTCAGAGAGTCCCAAAGAAGTTGGACCCAAGGAGGAACACACCAAGGCACATCATCATTACATCAGCCAAGATTAAAATGAAGGAGAGAATCCTAGAAGCAGCAAGAGAAAAGGAGAGAGTTACCTACCAAGGAGTTCCCATCAGACTGTCAGCTGATTTCTCAAAAGAGACCTTGCAGGCAAGAAGGGGCTGGAAAGAAGTATTCCAAGGCATGAAAGGCAAGGACCTACATCCCAGATTGCTCTATCCAGCAAAGCTTTCATTTAGAATGGAAGGGCAGATAAAGTGCTTCTCAGATAAGGTCAAGTTAAAGGAGTTCATCATCACCAAGCCCTTATTATATAAAGTGTTAAAGGGACTTATCAAAGAAAAAGAAGATAAAAAACATGTATAGTAAAATGACAGCAAGCTCACAATTGTTAACAACCACACCTGAAACAAAAAGAAAAACAAACTAAGCAAACAACTAGAACAGGAACAGAACCACGGAAATGGAAATCACAAGGAGAGTTACCAACAGCGGAATGGGAGGAGGAAAGAGGGGGGAAAGTACAGAGAATAAGTAGCATAGATGGTAGGTAGAAAATAGACGGGGGAGTGTAAGAACAGTATGGGAAATGCAGAAGCTAAAGAACTTATGACACATGGACATGAACTAAAGGGGGGGAATGTAGGTGGGAGGGGGTATGCAGGGTGAAGGGGGGAAATGGGGCAACTAATAGCGTAATCAATAAACTACATTTAAGAAAAGAAAATAAAATTAGCATGTTAAAAAAAGAATCTCCAATAAGGAGTTTTAAGATACAGCCTTCCCCTAAGTTATTTAACCATGTAATCTTTTTTTTCTTTCAAGTCATGCCTATGAAATCCTATGGAACTATGCTTTTCAATAGTAGGCACTAGCCACATATGGCTATTTAAATTAAGTTTAAATTAATTCAAATTAAATTAAATATTCAGTTCCTCAGTGAAACTAGCCACATTCTGTATGCTCAATAGTCTCATGTGGCTAGTGGCTACTGTTTGGACATTGCAGTTGAAAAACATGTCCGTCATTGCAGAAAGTCCTGTTGGACAGTGCTGCTATAGAACATACAGAACATAGTATTCATTGAAAACATGGAATCCATAATTTCTCCCATTGATTTGTAATGTCTCCATCATCATATTTAAAATTTTTAATAATGCATGTGTTTTTCTGCTCCAGTATCACATGGCTAATTGTGAGTCAGGCTTTAACATCTCTATTTTAGAGCATAAATGAATTCTTGCATGAAGTAGGAAGTTAGACTAGAAGGGATAGTAAAGGCCCTTACACTTTGGAGTCTCTGTAAATATAAATATTTTCCTATGGAATTTGATTTATGTCATGTCGATATCCATACTCTATTACTCATTAATTTATTCTACAATTATTTATTGAGTATCTGCCCGACCAGCTCTGTTTTAGATCCAGAGACTAGAATAGTAGACAAGTTTAGGCAGACCAGATTCCTTGACTCGCTTACTCTTATGAAGTTTGCATTCTTTTTAGGGAGAGGGAGAAAGAAACAAAATTAACCAAGAAACAAATTTCATTTTTTAAAGATTTTATTTATTTATTTTTAGAAAGAGGGGAAGGGAGGGAGAGAAGCATCAATGTGTGAGAGCTACATGGATCAATTGCCTCTTGCACACCCCCAACCGGGGACTTGACCTGCAACCCAGGCATGTGCCCTGACTGGAGATTGAACCAGCAGCTGTTTGGTTCACAGGCTGTCTGTCACTCAGTCTACTGAGCCACACCAGCCAGGGCAAAAGAAGTTTTAAAAACTATCAGATAAACGAGTGCTATATAAGGAACTGAAGTTAGAGTAGTAAGAGAGTGAGTGGTGGCACCTTATTTTGGCTGGTCACAAGAGATCTCTGGATAGGTGGCATTTAAACTAAAATCTACTCAACAGAAAGAGCCAGCCACTCAAAGGTTGCAGCTTAAGTAGTATACCAGCCCTCAGGAAGTGTTGCTGGTGGAAATAGGTAGGGTTCTTCCACAGAGTCAGAAGAAAAGCATTTCAGGGTCCTGTGTATAGCAGGATGAGGTGTAGTAGCAAGATTTATTGGAGCAAAAACAAAGGACTGCCCCCAGGTGCCCAATGTCTCATCCACTAGTAAGTGGCTTAGTTTTGTCTTGCTTCAGAAGAAGTCCTAGGCCTGGCGAGCGTAAGTGCCTATTAGCAGGGTCAGGATCCAGAGCTGATGCCATTACCCTGGGCACCAGTAGTCCAGCATAGTCTCTGCTCCTGGCTGTGCTTCGGCCCGTTCTGCACTGCTGCACCCAGGCCCAAGCTTAGACCCGGGCTGCTGCTGACCCACATGACTGCCAGCCCACATGGCTGCTACAGAGAGAGACTGCACAAACAAATGAACAAATGCACAAACAAACCCATGCTACTAAAATGGGCCTTTGTTAACTTTGTATCTCCTTAGATTTGGGAAAAGACAGGCTTTCTTTCAAACTAACCAGTCTCTTTCCCAGTCCTTTGCAGTGTTGTGCTGGGTCCTCCCACTATCAAATCCGGTCTTTTTTCGGGCTAGACTCTGCCTCCTTATGTTGCCATTTTGGCTCCTACTATGCACTCCTCAAAGTTTTGCCTCCATCATCTTGGTTTCTGTTGCACATGCGCCCAGCAGAGGAATTTCCCGTTTATTGTTTATTCCCTCCCCACCCCACCTCCAATAATCCTCTACTGGCCAGTTGTCCCCTGGGGAGACTAAAAGGCCGATTCTTTCTGCTCACTCAGGGATTGCTGGGGGATTAAGTCACTTCGGCCAAGGATGCAGTGGTTCCTTGAGGAGTCTGAATGGTGCAACTTCCTAGTGAATTAGGCTTAATGTCCAATTCAGCTCCCTAGTGTATTAGACTTAATGTTTGAATCCATTTGCTCTCTTCTCTGATTAATAACTAGCTGGCTACCTATGTTAACATTTTCCCCATCAAGAATCCTGAGCCCTTGTAATCTTGTAAGGGTAAATGATGGAGTTCTCATTTTCTGTAGCTTTTTTCTCCTGTCAAAGGGTGTAGTCTTACCTACACCCAGGCCCTGAGATTATTTCTATCTATGAAAGGAAGAAAGGAGCAAAAGGGAAGGGGAACCTAACCACAAGGAAGAGGGGTTTTGTAAAGTCTGGGGCAGTCTGCTGTTGTCCTTGGAAGGCAGCATGAATGATGTCTAGAGAATGGCACTGTTGGACAAGCTGGCATCCTTATTGTATCCTAGAGGTAACAAATTTGACAAGAAGATTAAAAAGGCATAGGCTACAAATGGAGAAAGAGAATTATAGAAAGTAAAGGTCTGATGAGAGATAAGAACTAGGTAATAGGAGAGTGACCAGAGGAGAGAGAAGAGGGAATTTCAGGGGAAAAGGGGAAGGGTTTACAAGTACAAAGTTAAAAGATACATGGATAAAAACTAGGGGGAGGGTGGTAATGGGAGGGAAGATGGGGGGTGGGCCTGATTGGGAGTAAAGGGGAGAAAACTGTACTTGAACAATCATTAAAATTAAAAAAAAAAAAAGAACTAGGTAATAGAGGAAGAGACCAACTTTATAGTATTCAAAATTAAGTTGGGGGGTGGGCATCCATAGACAAATGTGTATCACACCTGTAGAAAGCCCTTTTGTTTACTATACTTCATTCAAATTAGGCTAAGGGGAACATTCTGATATCTTTCTGAATGCTGTCCTTTCTGCCTGAATCTGTGGGTAAGGAAAGAGGGTCAAAGATTCCTCTGAGTCATTTGTTTCCCAAAAGACAATTTATTTTTTAATATACTTTATTAATTACGCTATTAGAGTTTTACCATTTTTTTCTCCCCTTTATTCCCCTCCACACTGCAAATCGCTTCCACCAGCATTCCCCCTCTTGGTTCATGTCCATGGATCATACATACAAGTTCTTTGACTTCTACATTTCCCACATTATTCTTACCCTCCCCTATTTTCTGCCTACCATTTATGTTTCTTATTCCCTGTATCTTCCCCCATTCTCCCAGCTCCACCTCCCTGCTGATAACCTTATATGTGATCTCCATTTCTGTGATTCTGTTCTTGTTCTAGTTGTTTGCTTAGTTCGGTTTTGTTTTTGCTTTTTAGGTCCAGTTGTTATTAGTTGTGAGTTTGTTGTCATTTTACTGTTCATACTTTTGGTCATCATCTTTTTCTTCAATAAGCACCTTTAATGTTTCATATAATAAGGGCTTGGTGATGATGAACTCCTTTAACTTGACCTTATCTGGGAAGCACTTTATCTGCCCTTCCATTCTAAATGAGAGCTTTGCTGGATAGTCATCTTAGATGTACATCCTTGTCTTTTATGAGTTGGAATATTTCTTTCCAGCCCCATCTTGCCTGCAAGGTTTCTTTCGAGAAATCAGCTGATAGTCTTATGGGTACTCCTTTGTAAGAAACTCTGTCCTTTTCTCTTGCTGCTTATAAGATTCTCCTTATCTTTAATCTTGGGTAATGTAACTATGATGTGCCTTGATGTGTGCTTCCTTGGGTCCAATTTCTTTGGGACTCTCTGAGCCTTTTGGACTTCCTAGAAGTCGATTTCCTTTGCCAGATTAGGGAAGTTCTCCATTATGTTTTCAAATAAGTTTTCAATTCTTTGTTCTTCTTCTTCTCCTTCTGGCCCCCACTATGATTCGGATGTTGGAATGTTTAAAGTTGTCCTGGAAGTTCCTAAGCCTCTCCTCATTTTTTTGAATTCTTGTTTCTTCATTCCGTTCTGGTTGAATGTTTATTTCTTCCTTCTGGTCCAAACTGTTGATTTGACTTCCTGTTTCCTTCTCGTCACTATTGGTTCCCTGTACATTTTCCTTTATTTCACTTTTCATAGCCTACACTTTTCCTCTATTGTGTGACCATACTTAAACATTTCTGTGAGCATCCTGATTACCAGTATTTTGAACTCTTCATCTGATAGATTGGCTATCTCTTCATCACTTAATTGTATTTTTTTCTGGAGCTTTAATCTGTTCTTTCATTTGGGCCACTTTTTTGTGTCAGCACACCTGTTACGTTGTAAGGGACGGAGCCTTAAGTATTCGCCAGGGAGAGGCAACCCACTTGGCTGTGTCATGGCACTGTATGTGGGATAGGGCTCCAAGGAGGAACAGTGCTGCTTGCTCAGCTCTCAGCCAGGTTTCAGTCACTCTTCTGCCATCCATGAGCAAATTGGGCCCTTTTGGCGCTGATTTCTGGGTGGGTGGGTTTGTGTACATTCCAGGACCCTGTGGGTTTCTTCAAGGAACTCTCCTGTGAGGCTGGGAGTTTCTCCCGCTGCCACCTCATCCCCCGTAGGTTTTTTCAGTCAGTTTTTGAGGCTTTCTTTCCCGTGCTGGGACCCTGGGTTGTGTAGTCTGTCTTGCTCCCCAGTTGTTCCTCCCAGTTTATCGGCACCAGATGTAGGACCACCCACTCCTCCAGCCGCCTCCTTGCAACTCCTTGGTTGTTGGACTTCCATACAGTTCAGTTTTCTGGTGGTTCTGGTTGTTTTTTGTTTCTAAACTTGTTGTCCTTCATTTGGGTGTGCAAGGAGACATGGGGTATCTACCTATGCCTCCATCTTGGCCAGAAGTCCCCAATAGACAATTTAAAATCTATATCCCCAAAGCAGTTTCAAGGTGGCAGAACTTTGGTCCCTACAGCCCCGCCTTTTAAATAATAATGTTTCATATTCCAGGATTGAAGCCAATAGACCACTCCATGCTTTACCAACTTATCAATGTAATCCTGACAAGAAGTCAGTTTAGCCAAAACACTGAGTCTCATTTCAGTGGGGAGCAATGCAGCTGTGCTTCCAAAGTGAGGCCTATGCTGTGTAAACAAGCAATCAAGTATTTAATAAGGGGTATGCCTATGAGCACGGAAGAAACAAAAACATCAAGGTTAATGAACACAGCAAATCACAAACCAGTTTCTGCATCTGTAAGACTGTCAGTCAAGGAGACTTCCAGATTAAGGCATTTACTGGGATGAAAGCAAGCAGTGACAGTCTGATCCTCCTTGTCTGCATTTTGAACATCTCTGGTGATGACATCAGTTGCTCAAGTAAATTCTGAATGGCATAAAACTTAGGGGAAAAAAAGTTTTAATTCTTAGTGATTCCAAGTCAAAGGATGGGAGAAAAATGAAACAGTTTGGAGGTTTGAAGAAAACTAGGAGAATTCAGAATTCAGTTCAGGAAAACCACAGCTTTGAAGACAATTAACTAGAGACTAATATCCACAACTATATTTACAAATTCTAGGGAAACACAGTTTCACTCCCTCAGATCACCCTCACTTTTATTAAAGAGCCAAATTAAAACCAAGTTATTTACTGCAGTAAGTCCAGTTTTAATTTGGCCTGATTATTTGCATAGACACAACAAGAATAACAATTATATAGGTTCTTGTAAATCTGCTTTGCTGGAATCTCATAAGGAATCTTCAGATTGACCTTTAATTAGCCCCTCAGGGCAAGAAGCCAAGCCCTGCAGTTGCCATCAAGCTTTGCCTACAAAGCCTACAGGTTTGGATAAATTCCTCAGGTTCTTGAGGTCCCCAAAAATGTCTTCAGGTTTCTTTCTTGTCATGTCTCAGGAAAGCAAGTTTTGTTTCTTACCTGGAAAAAATGCCATGAACTGCATGAATAAGCAAGGTACCAGGCTATTTCTCCAAAGGGCTTTTATCAGCTTTCAGTGTCGTTCTTAATTCCTTAAAGCTTTATGGTGACATCCAGAGTCCAGGCATGTATCTCTCAGACATGACATTTCAATCAAAGTCTTGGTTAATAAAACCACAATTAGAAGATGAGTTTATGTGTCCTATTATAAAAAGAACAAATTTTTTATTGAATTCATGCAAACAAATATATTGCTATGACTCACCCATTAAGAATTGCCAAATTCTGGAGGGATCAGGTAAGGAGAAGAATATAAAGCATCAGGAAAATCTGTTTCTCCTTAACAAAGTGGAAAAGAACCAAACTCCAACTCTGTATTAGTACAACCAAAAAGTAGGCAATTAGCATTCATTAGATTGGCAAGCATACCTACATTTTTAAGCAACATACTTCTAATAAGGTATAAGACATTTATTAACAGCTTCAAATTTATTTTCTATTAGGTTGGCTAAAAAATCTGTTTTATCCATAAAAAGACACATTTTTCATTTTCACCATAACTTTATTTTTTTCTGTTTTTTAAAAATTTTATTTATTGAGCCCTGGCTGGTGTGGTTCAGTGGACTGAGTGCTGGCCTGCAAACCAAAGGGTCACAGGTTCAATTCCCAGTCGGGGCACATGCCTGGGTTGTAGACAAGGTCCCCAGGAGGGGGCACACGAGAGGCAACCACACATTATTTCTCTCCCTCTCTTTCTCCATCCCTTCCCCTCTGTCTAAAAATAAAATGAATAAAATCTTTTTTAAAAAGTATTGATTGATTTGGTGGTGGGGGGGGGGGAGAGAGAGAGAAAGAAAACATTGATTCTACCTATTTATGCAAGAACGCATAAATAGGTAGAACTATTTGGCTGCTTCCAAAGAGTTATTCCTCTTTTCTATTATGCTCTAAGGTCAAACATACAAACTTACTACTGGATCACTACTTCATTTAACAGACATCTTTTCCCAGAGGCTATGAGACTTGCTTCATACCTTGTGGACAAAAAAGGGCCACTTACTGAACCTGACGATCTCAGAGGAGGCCTGCATAGTGGGCCTTACAAAGTCAGAGACCAAAACTAACCACGTAGGATGGTCTGAAATTAAAACTAGGTATCTCCCCTGACAAAGGTCTGCCTTTACCTTATCTGAGCCTGTTGTCTTTTCCCATCTACAGCACACCTTTGGAAAGTCAGGGTAATTTTCCTTTTCCAGACCCCTTGGGGCACAATCGCTGCACTAGAGCAGAGACCACAAAATCCCTCATTGTTATTCTTATCCTGTTAGTGTTAACTGTCCTATTCGCACCAATATAAAAGAAGTATGTGTCTATCAGTTGCTTTTTATCCATTCCCAGAGATCCCCCCACCCTGCTTTGCTTTCTCTCACCTCCCTAATCACCAATGGATTTCCTGTAACCTTCTAAAGTCTTCTCCTTCGATTTTAATGTATAAAAATAAGATGCAAAATTGCCATTCTCCAGAGCATTTTCTCAATCCCATGGGATTTTGGTTCCTAGCAATTGTCATCAGTTTGGCTCAAACAAACTCAGAAAAATTCTCTACAGGTTTCAACGTTTCTTACATTGACACCTTATGAAATGTTTGTTAATTAATATTCCTCATGTATTTTTTTTAAGATTGTATTTATTTTAGAGAGATGGAAAGGGAAGGAGAAAGAGAGGAAGAGAAATAGCAATGTGTGGTTGCCTCTTGAGCACCCCCTACTGGGGACCTGACCCAAAACTCAGGCATGTGCCCTGACTGGGAATCGCACCAGCGACCCTGGCAGGCTGGCACTCAATTCACTGAGCTATACCAGCCAGGGCCTCATGTATATTTTTGATCTTATAAATATTTAGTTATGCATCTATAAACTAAACAATTATTACTTATACCCTCCATAATTAGTATTTTTAAACATTTTCTCATCAAAAATCCAGATTGAAGTAGCCAATAGTAACACCTCTAGTTAAAGGTTAGTTATTCTACCTGGAAAATGTCTTTAAGATATTTTGATAAATAGCCCCAATGCTTTATTAGACCTTTAAAAATCTTAAAATTAATTCAACCTAGAAGTTTACAATAGATTACGTGTGAGTAGTCTATAGTAGGGATTGGCGCAGTTTTTCTTTAAGAGGCCAAACAGTAAATACTTTACGTTTGGCAGGTTAAGCAGTTCTTGCAGCTCACAAGCAGCCGTGGCCGACATGTGAAAGAGTGAGCAGGACTTGGCTCCAGTAGAGCTCCATGCACAAAGAGGGCAGCGGGTCAGATTCAGTCTGGTGAGCTAGTGTATTGACCCTTGCACAAGAAAACTAGGATTATTTTTTAAGATTTTTTTAAAAAGGATGACAAACTTTGAAATTGGCAGATCACTTGGAAACATGTTAAAAATACAGGTACCCAGACCCTACCCCAGAAATAGATCATATATGCTCTCTAAAATTCCCGTATATGATGCTGATGTGTACTATTCATCTACTCCAAACCCCAGGTGATAAACCAGAAACCCAGAAGTTTAATGACTTATCCAAAGTCAAACAACAGGTAAATTGAAGATCTGAGCCAATATCAAGTTTTCCAACTCCCAGCCTAGTTTTTTTTCTGCTGAACCAGCAGCTTCTTCCCTTATATCAGCAGGAAATCACAGCGGCTCCGATGGAATTACAGCTTTTCCCTTTAAGTTAGTTTTTATCACTTTTTACTTAATTCTGCTGTTTTATAACAAACGAATATTCAAGTGTGCATTTTAAGGATTTTAAGATTAATACGAAAAATAGTCTATTTTGTTAAATTTTTGTTTAGGAAGTGTTGTACACTATGGATTTAATATTAGTTTCATTTCACGACAGAAGTAGGGAGGTATAAACTAAACCCAGGAATCACAGGGTTGTGCACACTGACAGCGCATTAACATCACTGCTTAACTCTGAAGTGGAGAGAACCATTTTCTCTGCAGTTTAGCGCTCCCTCTTTTTATGCCAGCGGTAGAGCACAAGAGCATGGAGTTGTGCCCTGGCCAGGTCTATCCTTGATATGACTTTGTGGCTTTATGAAAACAAAAAAATGCTTTATTTTCAAGAAATTTTTAAGATCTATTATTACCCCAAATACAGGGAACAAGGAAGGAAACTAACTTTTTTTTGAGAGCCTGCTACATACTAGACACTGTGCAGACTGTTTTCCCTCGTTTTTAGTTCACTTAACCCTGTGAGGCAGGTTTTATTACTACCTCATTTTACAGATGGGGAGAACAAGGCCCAGAAAGAGGATGAATAACTTGCCCAAGGTCATATAGATAGCAAGTGGCAAAGTTAGAGCCTGGATCCAAAGCCTCCCTGCCCCAAAACACAGAACTATAATATATATATTTTGTAGGATTTTATGAATAAAACTCTGAGGAAGTCATTGTCTCCCCAGTTCACTCTCCCAATATTCCTTACCATCCACCAAAACCAAGTACATAGGTCTTTTAATTCAGAAGGAGTTTACTATTAATCAATGGAGGGAAACAGACAAAAACAAAACTAAAATGGGGTGTTAACAGACAATATAAAAATCTTAAGTGGGCTTATTTCTCTTTTTTACTCTGTATTTCCTGATTCCCTTTTTAAAACATTTCACTCTGGCAAACATTTATTCTGCCTCAGATATTCCAAGCACAGTGCTCACTTGATAGAAAGGAAATGTCCCTGGGATGGTCCTAGATGGTCGATTCTCAGTTCTTTTGCTAGATCCCCTTCCATCTCCTTTCCCTCCCTCATTAACAATGAGAGCATTGCCCTGATCGAGCGGCTTGGTTGTGTGGAGCATTGTCCTGTGCAGCAAAAGGTGCCAGGTTCAGTCCCTGGTTGGGGAGCCTCTGGGAGGCAACCAATGATGTTTCTCACAGCAATGTTTCTATTTCTCTCCTCCCTTTTCTCCCGTACCCTCTCCCTCTAAAAATCAATTTTCAAAAGGGGTCTGGTATGTTTGCCTTCTTGCGGCAGAGAGGGTGTGGAATGAGATCATCATCCTCCCAGTCACCACAGCTAGAACCCTTAGAATGATCATTTCTTAATTTTTTTCTCCTATCCAGTCTGCCTTTCCCTGATCGCTTATTGATTCTCTGTCTACAATATCTTTTCTTGTTTCTCCATTCCTACTACCATTTCCCCAGGTTTAGGTCATGCCCTCCTATTTTTACTTTTAATAAAAATCTAATTGATCTCTACCTCCAATTTCTCTCCCAAACATTTAATCCTATATGCTGTAGCTAAATCGTTAATCTTCTAAAGCACTGGCCTAGTCATTCATGGCTCACCTTTTCCTCCAGTATAAATTCCAAATTCACCTGGGATTCAGCCTATCACCGATTAGCTTCTAGTAATCTTCCTTTAACCCTCGCCTTCACTCGTACCCATACTTTATTCCAGACAGACCGTACGACACAGTTAAAGGCACTTTCCATGCTTCTCTGCCTTCTTAAAGCCAATCTTCATGTATCTAACTGTACCTGCTTTTCAAAAGCCCTCTTTTATGCCACTATCTCCTTAAAGTCTTTCCTGATCTGAGCTCTCCTGCCCTTTCACCCTCTTTGCCAGGAATGATTGCTCCTTATTAATTCCCATATGTTTTATTTGTTCCTTCGGGTTTTCTTCTCTCATTGTATGTAAGCCACCTTATACATCTTTCTGTTTCCCACAATACCTAATATTAGGTACACAGGAGGTGTTTATAGACTAAAAGAGGTACATATATATCAATTATGTGTTCATAATAAGCTTGAACTCAAAGTTAGGACCTATGACTATTTCATTCTCATTCTGATTTTCCAGCCCCTAGGCACAAAGGAAACATTCAGTAACCATGTATTAAATTCATTACAGTTATCAGTTATTGTGATATAAATTTTCTGATGGCACAATAGATATCTGGAAATAATACATTTTTTTATTTTACTTACCTGTATTTCTTCATTTTACATTGACAAATAACCTATGTATTTGTATTCATAGTCTCACTTTTCAGAAGAGGAAACTGAGGTTTAAAGAAATTAAATAGTTTATGATCACACAGAACTGTATGAGTAACAGAACTGAGTCTAAAATTCAAGTCTTCACATGTGAAGTTTAGAGTTCTTTTTCTTGGCCAAGGGTGGTTTTCCGAAGGCTAGTTTAGTTCTATTTGCTTTAGAATTGTTGGGGTTAAACTATTGCAGCCCTATAGTATGGAATAGAATTAGGTCCTTGATTGAACCATTGTCTGTGTGTTAGATGTTTTCAAAATTAAACAGGTAAAACACAACTATTTCTTAAAGAAAATCATGACTCTGACTCTGGATACTCCCTCCAAAATAAGGAGCCTCTCTATTCAGGCATTCTTCTCCTTGTAGGCTCCTATCCCTGGTTGGGTTGGCTGTTAAGATGAGGATCTGATTTCAGCTGGCAGTGTAGAGCAGAGGTCTGGGTATTTGCTAGGCAGTACAACCTAGCACTACCACTACACAGTGTCCATTGATGGCATAGGAGAGTGATTGAGGGAGCCTTGCTTGGTACACATGCAGTCATTCCCTTTTCATGGTCATGTACTCTTAAGTCAGATCAGCAGCAAGCTGAGCACCTACTGTCCATATACATTGCTCCTTGCTCATTTGCCATCATGCTAGTATTAAGGATCATTAGAAAAAACAATCCTCTGAAATAGTTTCATCTATTATAAGGATATTGGAGGACATTATTCATTATAATACACCATGTCTTCTATGAAAATTTCTTGAGAGAAAACTGACCTAAAGCTTTTAGCTATCCTGAGCAATTGCTTTGTTTTTACCCTATGGTCATTGTGAATATGTAGCTTAATGCTATCTGGTTCACTGCCAGACACCGTAGAGCCAAATTCGTGGCCCACCCATCACAAATGGGCTCCGTGCCTCATTAACTTTGTTCCTGGCACCAGCTTACATCTCTGTTGAAATTATTCTTTCTTCTTGAGAAAATCGTAGTTCATGCCATCTCAGTTTATGACAGATAGATACGCACTCATAAACAACCTTGTATTGTTCTTGAAGTACTTCACATTATGACATACTGGGTGCACGTAAAACCCTCTTTGGTCCTTCTTAGTTCATTTACCTTATTTACTGTATGTTTATTTTTACGTAGGTTTTTGCAGGGTTTTGATTACATGAAAATGGTTGTGCCACAGAATGTTATTGTTTTAATAGTGTAAGCAAGTGATAAAATAACTGACCTAATAGCCAGAATTGATTAAATAGATGTCATAATTTTAACTCAGTGTTTCACAGCAGTATTATTTTCTAACATGCATTGCTCTGTAGTCTCAATCTGCATGTGACAATTTATTGCTTTGTGATTTTTAGTAATATTGTTATGCTGCCAAATCAGTACACAGCAATGAGCTCTCTGTTAGGCTCAAATATTGTTATGTTATCACCTACCAGACTTACTGTCTTTGTTAGCACCTTACCTCAGGTGATCATGAGCATATTAATCTTATCATATGACTCGTCTTGCACTTACTCTCAGTCATTCTTTTGTTTGGACAAGATAACAGGCTGGGCAAAAGTAGGTTTACAGGTGTTTACAGTAGGTTTATTTGTTAACTATTGTATTATATGTTTCCATATGAACAACTGTAACCCTACTTTTGCCCACCCTTGTATGAATACATATTTGTTTCTAAACTTCATTTGCTTTTATTGGTTTGGAGCTCCATCCAAATTGTCTGATCATCTTACTGATAAAAACAATAACATAAATATTATTTGTACAACATTTTGTGCTCTTTTAATATCTTCAAACAAAATTATTTGGCCTTTTCTACAAACACTCTGTAACATGCAAAGCAGACATGTGCCCTTTTTACAGATAACAAAAACAAAGACAAATCACTTAAAAGACTTGCTTAAATGATACCAGCAAATCAGTGGTAGAAACAGAGCCAAACCCAGGTCTCCTGACCCTGTGCCACAGTGCCTATCAGCGGCAAAAGAAGCTATAACTTCTGCTACAAGCATTACATAGTCATTGTCTCACCCCTTGAGGTTAAAGATGGGAAATGGGCAAAAATATATCACTCATGCACTTGGCTGGGCAGAATCAGGAATTAATTGCATTTCTTTTACTCTCATGATTTTCTCTTCTTGAAATTATGGTTCCTTTCAACTACAACTCTAATCACTGTCACTTTACATTATGGAATGAGGAAGCAATATTTTTTCTTATCTCTTGAAAGTTAATGTTGAAATGGAAACTATTTCCCTTGATAATTAGTAACATTTTTTAGACTCTTTGAAAATTCATCATTAATACAAAAGTAATTTGCCATTGTTATGCATATTCATTAAAGGGCCAAATATATGGTTAATGCCACGGAGTTTGGTGAAACATTAGTTGTAATTTTAACCAGTCTCTATACTTAAAAAGGAAATAAAAAATCCATGCTTAGCGTTTCAGCGTGGAAAATTTCCAGAGTTTTTGTTCTACCTGATTGTTAACATAAGGCACTCACCCTAGTCTCCTGAAAGTTTGCTCTTAGCCTTGTTGTCAAACAGTCCGCAGTTGTCTTCAATCTTTGCCCAAACCCCGTGAGGGTAGGTGTCACATGTTATCCCCGCTTGATAACCAGGCATCATATTCAACAGTAAGTGTTGTCTTCTGCCTCTCTTTCAGCTTCTGGAGTTTCTGAGCAGTCCTGGTCAGTACAAGATGGACCCTGTAGTCTTGAGTTACATGGACAGTCTACTGCGGCAGTCAGATGTCTCACTATTAGATCCTCCAAGCTGGCTCAATGACCACATTATTGGATTTGCCTTTGAGTACTTTGCCAACAGTCAGTTTCCCGACTGCTCTGACAGAGTCTGCTTCATCAGTCCTGAAGTCACCCAGTTCATCAAGTGCACTAGCAACCCAGCAGAGATCGCCATGTTCCTTGAACCCCTGGGCCTCCCCCACAAGCAAGTTGTATTTTTAGCCATCAATGATAATTCCAACCAGGCTGCTGGGGGAACCCACTGGAGTTTGCTGGTTTATCTCCAAGATAGAAATAGCTTTTTTCACTATGATTCCCATAGCAGGAGCAACTCAGTCCATGCAAAGCAGGTAGCTGAGAAGTTGGAGGCTTTCTTAGGCAGAAAAGGGGAGAAACTGGCCTTCGTGGAAGAGAAAGCCCCTGCTCAACAAAACAGCTATGACTGTGGGATGTATGTGATATGTAACACTGAGGTCTTGTGTCAGAACTTTTTTAGACAACAGCCAGAATCACTATTACAACTACTTACTCCTACATACATCACAAAGAAGAGGGGAGAATGGAAAGATCTCATTACCAGACTTGCTAAAAATTAGCTATCATGTATTTGTGACTTTTGAAGTCTCTTTCTGCGCGTCCCTGTTTGTTGGTAGGTCGACATCTCAGTGCCTGAGAGAAGATGCCTGGTAGAGGCAAGCTTAGGGTTCTTTCTTTTTCCTGAAAGAATGTCCTTCTCTGCATTATCCTAATGGAAAGTTTCTTTTTAACCCTAATTTAAAAACACTATGTTCTGTGAAAATGTCCTGAAGTTAGATACCAAAACCTTAAAACCAAGCTATTGTAACATTTATTCATTCCTTTTTGGTCTCCCTTTGCTTATTCCATTGCTTATTCCAAAGGAAAAACAATAACCTGTAAAACAAATTAAGAATATGTGAAATCTAGAGGAATGCAAGGAAAAATGATAGAAGAACCAAAAAATTATTGCAGAGTCCACTGGCTGGAAGCGGATCAAGCCCTAACTTAATTCAAGATCTGAGTATTATAAGAATCAGTTACTCACTGCTGTGGTATCTCTTCCGTTCACCATGCAGAGCTTTCCTATCAGCATACCCTTGGAAAGATTTGATAAAGATGATGTTGACCCATCTTCCTCCATCTAATTCCTAGATGCTTTAAGAAAGGGGGCATCTTGAGTAACTTCATTAAATTAAATGGCTCTGGTAGACCTCTTAGTTTGTGCTCCATGAGCAGTCAATTTGCTACTCTGAATTGACAAACGCTTTCCTTAACCTTGTGTGTTACCCATGCACACTCTCCTTCCTTCTATCCAAAGTTCTGTGGTGTTAAAACTCATAGCTAATAACTTCCCAAGGTTATCTGTTATTTCAGATAAGTATTTCTGCTTTCTGATAATCATAATTGGGTTTTTTTTCCCTCTCCTCTCTACCCTTAATCTGGCAGAAGTGTTTTCAGTTATATCATGATGATTTCAGGACTATAACAGATGGAAAAATTGGTTTGTTTTTGAGATACAAAGGAGAAAAAGTGACCTTTCTCAACCTTTTTGCTTAATTCAAAATGCAGACAATTTAATTTTTAAAATGTGGAGCCAAGGGTGAAAAAGAAATCCTGTCCCTTCTAAATCATTGATTTTTTCTTAGAGTTATTTCAAATAATTAACAACCAGATGATACTTTGGGTATACATATTAATTCTATTTCTAATGAGAATTAGAGTTCAATGATTATGACACTTGAAAACCAAAGATTTGCTTCAGACATGAAACTGACTTCAGCTACCTCCCCAGCCTAACCCTTCCCCCAGCCCTCATGGCCCAAAATAACCTCACTACCCAGTGACCACAGAGGCAGTAACTCAGTTCCTTTTAATCAGGGAGGGAAAATACAGTGTAAATAAGTACTGGTTACATAGCAGGCCTGAGTGAACACAAGCTGAAACTAAAAGTCAAAGAGAAAGCTATAACAGTTTCCACTTCAAGCCGATATGATTTGGATAAAAAAGACTTAATGGAAGACAGGGGCAGAAAAAAAAAAAGATTAGGAACTGGCAGTCAGCCATGGAGTGAAGTAGGGAGGCAGGGACAGCAAGAGAAGTGACATAAGTTGTTGAGGCCATGAGTATAGTTAATGATAAGAGAGCAATATTTCAATAACTATTTAGTAAAATCCTCTCTGGGAAAGACCGTCATCTTTCTGATAATAGACAGTGTTTGTAGACCCTGAAAAAAGAGGGCACCTACTGAGAAGGACTCCTGGTGACTTAACTGGGCTCAAAATAAACTAAAACAAAAACAACCTGGCAGCTATTTCTACACAGGGGCCTCTCGCACAAACTTCACCTCCGGGAGAAGTCTGCACTGAACTGCCTGCCTGCACTGTGTTCCTACCATCTCAGCCAGCCCTTATAGAGGAGTTTCTGGAGTGATGTTTCAACCAATAGGACTGACACTTTCTCCATCTAACCACAGCTGTGCAGCTATATCCTCTATCCCTTCTTCCCAGGCCAAAGTGGGACCATTCTGATCAGTTAGGACAGTGCCTTTTAGACCAGTCATACTGTGAGGATTTGGAGTCCTCATTTGCATGAGAACGGAGCACTTAGGAACCAGGGGCAGGAATTTATGTCTATGAATCAGCTTCCCTCTGACTCAGAGCTCCCTTTCCAGCCAAGAATGTGTTTTTCCTGGTTGGAGCAGAGCAGAACTGTCTAGCCAGAGAGGGGCCTCACCCCAGGGTCCCCCTCAAGCTGTGCTTTTTGTTCCAGCCATGCTGTATCACAGTTGAGCTACTTTGCACTGAATAAAGTCTTATTCTTTTTTTTTATTTTTATTTATTTTTAGAGAGAGGGGAAGGGAGGAGAGAGGGAGAGAAACATCCATTGGTTGCCTCTCACACACCCCCAACTAACAAGACTTGGCCCTCAACCCAAACATGTACCCTGACCAGGAGAAATCAAATGGTAACCTTCTAGTTTCAGGTCAGCACTTGATAAACTGAGCCATACCAACCAGAGCTCTCTCTTTTTTTTCCTCTTTAATTATATTGTTTGTGCTATTACAGTTGTCCCCAATTTTCTCTCGTCTCCCACCAACCAGCCCTCCTGCCCTGTCCCTCAGGCCATCCCCACACCATTATAGGTGTCCATGGGTCATGTATATTCTTTGGCTACTCTCTCCCCTATGCTGTACTTTATATCCCATGGCTATTCTATAACAACCAATTTGTACTTCTTAAACCCTTCACCTCTTTCAGCCATGCTCCCAACCTCCCCTCCCATCTGGCACCATCAAAATGTTCTCTGTATCTATGATTCTGTTTTGGTTCAGCTTGTTTGTTATTTTGTTTTTTAGATTCAGTTGTTGATAGCTATGTATTAGTATTGTCATTCATATTTTGATCTTAAGGACTTTTAACTTATCATATAATACTAGTTTGGTGATGATGAACTACTTTAGATTTTTCTTGTCTGGAAAGCCCTTTAAATGTCCTTCAATTCTAAATGATACCTTTGCCTGGTAGACCAATCTTAGTCGTAGGTCCTTTTCATCACTTTGAATATTTCTTGTCAACCCCTTCTAGCCTGCAAAGTTTCTTTTGAGAGATGAGGTCACAGTTTTATGGGGGCACCCTTGTAGGTAACTAACAGCTTTTCTCTTGCACTTTTAAGATTCTCTCTTTAACCTTTGGCATTTTAATTTTAACGTGTCTCAGAGTGGGCCTCTTTGCATCCACCTTGTTTGGGACTCTGCTTCCTGGACTTGCATGTCTATTTCCTTCACCAAAATAGGTAAGTTTTCTTTCATTATTTTTTTCCATGTATTCTAAATATATTATTTATTTATTTTAATTATTTTATTGTTGTTCAGTTACAGTTGTCTGCATTTACCCACCACCACTCCTGCCCACCCCAACCAAACCCACGTCCCTCCCTCACTTCCACCCCCCCTCCTTGGTTTTGTCCATGTGTCCTTTATAGTAGTTCCTGACAACCCTTTCCCCTATTATCTCCTCCCAACTCCCCTCTAGTTATGGTCAGTTTGTTCTTAATTTCAATGTCTCTGGTTATATTTAGCTTGCTTTTTTCTTTTGTTGATTAGGTTCTAGTTAAAGGTGAGATCATATGGTATTTGTCCCTCACCACCTGGCTTGTTTCACTTAGCATAATGCTTTCCAAGTCCATCCATGCTGTCACAAAGGGTAGGAGCTCCTTCTTTCTACTGCATAGAATTCCATTGTGTAAATGTACCACAGTTTTTGATCCATTCATTTCTGATGGGCATCTAGGTTGCTTCCAGCACTTAGCTATTGCAAATTGTGCTGCTATGAACATTGGGGTGCATAGGTTCTTTTGGATTGGTGTTTCAGGATTCTTAGGATATAATCCCAGCAGTGGAATTGCCGGGTCAAAAGGCAGTTCCATTTTTAGTTTTCTGAGGAAATTCCATACTGTTTTCCAGAGTGGCTGCACCAGTCTGAATTCCCACCAACAGTGCACTAGGGTTCCCTTTTCTCTGCATCCTCTCCAACACTTGTTTGTTGATTTGTTTATGATGGCCACTCTGACCAGTATGAAGTGATATCTCATTGTGGTTTTAATTTGCATCTCTCTGATGGCTAGTGATGCTGAGCATCCTTTCATATGTCTCTAGGCCCTCTGTATGTCCTCCTTGGAGAAGTGTCTGTTCAAGTCTTTTGCCCATTTTTTAATTGGGTTGTTTGTCTTCTTGGAGTGGAGTTGTGTGAGTTCTTTATACATTTTGGAGATCAAACCCTTGTCTGAGGTGTCATTGACAAATATGTTTTCCCATATAGTTGGCTCTCTTTTCATTTTAATACTGTTTTCTTTAGCCATGCAGAAGCTTTTTAACTTGATGAGGCCCCATTTGTTTATTCTTTCCTTTATGTCCCTTGCTCTAGGGGACATATCAGTGAAGATGTTGCTGTGTGGAATGTCTGAGATTTTCCTGCCGATGTTTTCCTCTAGGACTTTTATGGTGTCATGACTTACATTGAAGTCTTTTATCCACCTTGAATTTATTTTTTTTTTTGTATGGTGTAAGATGATGATCAAGTTTCATTTTTTGCATGTAGCTGTCCAGATCTCCCAATACCATTTGTTGAAGAGGCTATTTTTACTCCATCGTATGCTTCTTTCCCCTTTATCAAATAGTAATTGACCATAGAGACTTGGGTTTATTTTTGGGTTGTGTTCTGTTGCATTGGTCTATGTGTCTGTTTTTATGCCAGTACCAGGCTGTTTTGATTACAGTGGCTTTGTAATACAGTTTCATATCGGGTATTGTGATCCCTTCTGCTTTGTTCTTCTTTCTCAAAATTGCTGCAGCTATTCGTGGTCATTTATTTCTTTCATTATTTTTCAAAGTTCCAATTTCTTGCTCTTTCTCTTCTCCTTCTGGCACCCCTATGATGCGAATGTTGGTATGCTTGAAGTTGTCCCAAAGGCAGTTTATACTATCCTCATTTTTTTTTCTTCTTGTTGTTCTGATTGGTTGATTTTTGCTTCCTTATGTTCCATATCATTGATTTGATTCTTGGCTTCATCCAGTCTACTGTTTTTTCTTTGTAAACTGTTCTTTATTTCAGTTAGTGTATCCTTCGTTTGTGACTAGATCTTTTTTATGCTGTTGAGGTCCTCACTAAATTCCTTGAGCGTCCTTATAACCATTGTTTTGGACTCTGAAACCAAATAGATTGCTTATATCCATTTCATTTTGCTCTTTTTCTGGAGTGTTGATAAATAATTTCATTAGGGCCATATTTCTTTATCTCCTCCTTTTGGCAGTCTCTCTGTGATTGTTTCTATGTATTAGGTAAAGCCTCTTTGACTCTGTCTTGGTAGTGTGGAAATATAGTAAGTGTCCTGTAGGATCCACTGGCACAGCCACCCCTATCACCCAAGCTGGGTACTTAAGGTGCGCACTTCATGTGGGCTGACTACATCCTCCTCTTGTGATTGAGCCTTGGTTGCTGTTGCAGGTCAATGGGAGGGATTTACCCAGGCCAGTCAGCTGCAGGAATTGGCTGTGACCACTTACTACCAACCTCCACCCTCCATGGAGGATCAGCTGTGCAGGGGCTGGTGGTGGTGCTCCGATATGGTCTGCAGCTGTCCACTGGGTACACTGGCCCTGGTGTTTCCTGAGTGTTGCAAGCCAAGATCAGCCCCCACTTGTGCTTTGCCCGGGGCCACCCTGCCTGAGCTATAAAGCATTCTGAGATGGCTGCTACTTGTGCTGGGCTTGGAGATTCCCAGGCAAAGCCAAGTTGTGCAGCTAAGCTAGCTGCTGCTAGTGCCTGGCCTGGGGCTCACTGAGACCAGCTGTTGCTTATTTAAGAGGATTTAGGAAATTGTGAAGCATGAGCCAAGACCAGCCATTCATATGGAAAAGCAGCTTGGATGAGCCCATAAATTGGGTGGGTCAGAGTGTGGGGATCTCCAAGGCAGGTCACACAGTATTAGCCAGGTTGAGGAAGTCTCAGATGTGACACCAGCCACTGGCTCTGTGGCTCTGGTGGGGGAGGATTTCACAAAGAGACAATGGCCTCTGCTCACCTTGATGCCAGACGCTTCAGTTTCTCCCTCTAAGCCTCTCGTGCCTTTCAAGCTGCTACCCTAGTACCAGAACTCAGATGGAGCAAATCTGAGTAGGTTCTTTAAGAGGAACTGCTTAAGCCTCCAGCAGTTTCTTCCAGCAACTCAATCCCTGCTGGTTTTTGCAGCGAGAAGTTGTGGGGACTTATCTTCCTGGCACTGGAACCCTGGGCTGGGAGGCCTGGTGTGGGGCTAGGACTCCATGCTCCCAAGATATTCCTCCCAAATTTTTATCCACCACATGAGGGTGTGGGACCAGTCTATTCCCCATTTGCACCCCTCCTACCAGTCTGTGGATGTGGTTTCTTTAATTCTGTAGTTGTCAGACTTCCATTCAACTCAATTTCTGACAGTTCCAAGTGGTGGTTGTACTGTATTTTGTAATTTTGATGTGGTTGTGCAAAGAGATGAGCCATGTCTGCCTATGCTGCCAACTTGACTGGAAGTTCTAATCTTTGGCATTTTAATTATGATTTGTCTTGGTGTGGGCCTCTTTGGGTCCATTTGTTTGGGGCTCTGTGCTTTCTGGACTTGTATGTCTGTTTTCTTCACCAAGTTAGGGAAGTTTTCTGTCATTTTTTTTTAAAGATTTTATTTATTTATTTTTAGAGAGGGAAGGGAGGGAGAAAGAGAGAGAGAGAGAGACATCAATGTGCAGTTGCTGGGGGCCGTGGCCTGCAACCCAGGCATGTGCCCTGACTCGAAATCAAACCTGTGTTGCTTTGGTTTGCATCCCCGCACTCAATCCACTGAGCTGCGCCAGCCAGGGCTGTCATTATTTTTTCAAATAGATCTCCAATTTCTCACTCTTTCTCTTCTCCATCCAGCACCCCTATGATACAAACGTTGGTATGCCTGAAGTTGTCCCAGGGCTCCTTACACTATTCTCATTTTTTTAGATTTTTTTTTCTTGCTGTTCTGATTGGTTGTTTTTTACTTCTACTCTACTGTCAATACCCTGTAAATTGTTCTTTATTTCAATTACATGTCCTTCGTTTCTGACCGAATGTTTTTTATGCTGTTGCAGTCCTCCCTAAATTCCTTCAGCAACCTTATAACCAATGTTTTGAACACTGCTTCTGATAGATTGCATTTCTCCATTTTGTTTAGGTCTTTTTTTGTTTTTTTAGTTTAGTTTTGTTCTCTCATTTGGGCCATGTTTCTTTGTTTTCACCCTTTGGCCACCTCCCTGTGTTTGTTTTCATGTATTAGGTAGAGCTACTATGTCTCCCAGGCTTGATAGAGTGGCTTAATGTAGTAAATGTCCTGTAGGGTCCAGTGGCACAGCCTCCCCTATTACCTAAGCTGTGTACTCAGAGTGAACCCACTGTATACACCCTCCTCTTGTAGTTGAGCCTTGATTGCTCTTGGCATGTACCAGGTCAGCCACCACCTGTGTTCTGTCCTGGGTCACACAGCATTAGCTGCATAGCCACCTGCAGATAGTTATTTGTGCTGGGCTTGGAGGTGCCCAGGTGAGGCCAAGCTGTGAACCAAGGTCAGCTACTGCTAGTGCCAGGCCTGGGGCAACTTAATGAAAGGTATAGGGCACGCTAAGCCAGATGCTACTTGTTTGAGAGAATTTAGGAAAATCTGAAGCATGGGCCAAGACAAGCCATATGTGTGGAAAAACCACTGGAATCAGCCTGGGTGGGCCTGAAATTTGGGTGGAGCAGGGCCTCAGGTAATCACCAGGGTGGGGCAAACAGTGTGAGCCAGGTTGGAGTCTCAGATACGGCACCCACCTGCTGGTTCTGTGTGGAGGAAGCTCAGAAAGGACCCACGGCCCCCAGCGCCTGTGCCTGGGAGAAAGCTGCCCCTGCTCTTGCCTTGCCGCCGGACAATTAAGGCCCCCCCATGCATTCCTGATGCCTTTCAGTCTTCTGAGCCCACACTGGAGCTCAGAGGGGTCAAGTCCAAGTAAGTCTGCGTGTGTGCCCTTTAAGAGGAGCTGCCTGGGATTCCAGCAGTTTCTGTCTTCCACAGCCTCAGTGCTTACTGGTTTTTACAGCTAGAAGTTATGGAGACTTATCTTCCTGGGACTGGAACCACATGCTGGGGGCTGGTATGGATCCGGGACCCCACACTCCTGAGCTATTCCCATTTTTGTCTGCCACACATGGGTGTGGGACCAGCCCATTTTGCATCTCTGCCAGTCTCAGTGTGGTTTCCTCTTTCTGTAGTTGTAGAACTTCCATTCAGCTCTATTTCTGGCAGTTGTGAGTGATGGTTGTTCTGTAGTTCAGTTGTGTTCTTGTTGTGGTTGTGTGAGGAGGCAAGCTGTGTTTACCTGTGCTAACCATTCCGTCCGGAAGTCCTGAAGTTTTCTTCCTCACTGCCACAAATTGACGGGTTTTCTTGGCATCAGTTGACACATTTGTTTAGATGTTATATTGTCTCCCTCAAGAGTTAATACATATCAAAGCAATATTTCCAAACTCCCTGAGATTTGTCCCAGAATTATATAATTTTTTTAACTGAACTAGTGAAGTTTTTTTTTTAAGATAAAGGTTTCTTTTTCCAAATTCATAACATGATTGAACTGTACCACAGGTTAGTCTTCTACAAAACTTTGAGTATGCCATTTATAAGTGTTTAAGAGTTTACTTGTAATATTTCACTAGATACTATAAAAGCCTATAGTTATGCACCTGCTTGGTTGACATTGCATGCTACAAAGTATGAAAAATATCTTTTGCTGGTATTGTGCTCCCTTTTCTTTTAAAGTCAAAACGATTCAGTGTGCAAAATTCAACTTCAAAGTATGCAAAAAGAAAGCGGGTTATTCAAAATTGGATTGAGCACTGGACTACCCTGCTGTCAAAATCCTGTTACATTGACCCACAAGTATACTCACGTTTGTCCAGTATACTCACGTTCTGAACATGGAATTCAGAAAGGCTGCTAAATCTAGCTGTAGACAGTAGTCAAAAAGTACCAGTGGCTTTTTTATTTAATATTGTCTAAATTATTCAATATAAATATATCTGCCCTTTGGTGAGATAGCTGTTGAAGTTTGTAATCACTAGTCCTAAATTCATCAAAACAATTATAAAAATCACAAGTGGATTATATTTCTGACATGTACCTTATTATTTTTACTACACTATAATTTTCGCTATCTTCATTTGACCATGTGTCCTAATACTAGGTGTTCCATTAAAATGGCAAAGTAGGATTTCTCAGTCACATGATTGTTTACTGATAATGAAAGTTTTTTCTTTCATCATTTAAAATAGAAAAAGGGGAAAATATTTGCAAAAATTTACATACTGTGGTGTGGGAAGGAGCATGAATGTTTTAATCAAATCAAAGCCCTGTGAGTTACAAAATTATTGCCTCAGGTAGGATTGAGATTCAGTAGCCTTATCAGCAAAGGAAAGGTAGTTTTTAACCAAGTAAATATCATTATGTAAAGCACAGGATAGATAGTAAAATATACCTATTCCTCACCTGTACTACTTCCAGTTCCATTTTAAGACCAGCAACAAGTTTGAAACCTTAGTTTTGTATAGCAGCTAAACAGCTGCGTAAATAAAGCCTGATAAATGTTATATGTGCAAAAGAGAGAACATTCAGCAATGGTAGACGACAAGTAATGTTTGTATCATTCTATATGTGCAAGATACTTTGTATATATTATATATAATTATAATACTTTTTTCTTGAAAACAAAATAATTTAAAAATCAGATCATTTCTCTCTTTTTTTCACTGAATGTAGTGGGGTGACACTAGTTAACAAAATTATACAGGTTTCAGATGCACAATTCCATAACACATTATCCATACACTGTTGTGTGTTCACCATCCTAATTATAATATTACATATACAGTCAACTCTTGAACGATACAACAGGGGCTTGAACTGCATGCATAAGTCCACTTACACATGGATTTTTTTCAGTAAATATACTTGGTCCTCCATATCCCTGGGTTTTGCATCCACAGGCTCAACCAACCACCAATCACAAACAGTATTTTCCATCTGCAGATTTATATCTGCTGGGGGGCCCTGGAATCAATCCCCTGCGTACGGGTGATGAGGGACCACTGTAGTTAGGTCTGGGGTGGGGTCAAAAGTTATACCCAGATTTTCAACTGAAGGTGGGAGGGGGACTTGGACCCCTAAACCAGTGCAAGGGTCAACTATAATCTCTAATTGTCATGTTTTTCAGGTATTCTAACTTTATGAATAGAAACAAGCTCAGAGAAGCTGGATCACTTGATTAAAAGCACCAAGGCCAACATCCAAACGCAGGGCCTCAGTGTCCTCTTCTCACACTCTCTCCACCTGTTCCTTTCTCCCTTCCCAGAAAGTGCCGGCAGGAAGCTCCTTGCTTGAACATTTCGAGTGTAATCTCGCCTCACTTCAAAATCTCATCATCTCAGCTGGTGTATTACAGAAGTCAGTAGTGAAAACTTGTCATCTTAATCAACTGCTAGATTCCAGAACCTATGTAAAAACTGGCTTTGTGTTATACGTTAGGTCATATTTGGATCAGCTCCTGACATCCATCTACTGACCGAAGGCGTTTTAAAAGCCCTACATTGTACTTCCTTTCGGTTGCTGTGTGTGTTGTATAACCAGAGCAGTGACCGGGGGAATCTCATTAAAAACAAAATAGAGAGGGCCTACAGGGCTTGGGTTAAATAAATGGAACTAAGCAAAGATGAGGCATTCTCAACAGGAGTGGTAAGATTAATCACTAAATTCCAAAATAAGGCCAATAAAATTCCACTAAGGAAAAATCAAGTGCCAAATGCATTTAAATGAAGTTTTCTAAATTCATTTTTCCCTTGATTTGAGAGAGAGAGAGAGGAAGGCAGAGAGAAACAGTGATTTGTTTCTCTACTTATGTGTGCATTCACTGGTTGATTCTTGTATAAGTCTGACTGGGGATAGAACCCACAACCATGGTGTATTGGGACAGTGTTCTAACCAACTGAGCTACCTGGCCAAGGCTTGAATTTGTCTTATGTCGGGAAAAACTAACATGCTATAGTGTCACAGGAAGTGATAGCCAACTTCACTGTCAGTGGTAGGAAGTCATCATTACTCTGGACAAACTTTAATCTTATGTCTTGCAGTCTATTCAAAGAGAAAAAAAAATTACTTCTTGGCTCCTTTCCTTCCTTGTACCCAGACAAAGCAACGTGTGCTTAGAAGAAAGCCGTTTCCCCACAACACAGACTGGGACAAATTTTTCTTCGCTAGGCTCTGCTTCCCTAGCCAGCTCACACTCCAGCTCTCGACAGCTATTCCCTTGTCTTCATTCAAAAACTTGCAAAGCCCTCATCTCCTTCTGCCCTTTCTGACTTCAGAGAGAAAATAGGAAGTACCGTGAACTTTTTCAATTGTCCTGACACCAAATCTACAATTCTCTCCGTACCAGCGCCCAGCTTTGAGCCTTCCTCACTCCTACTGCAGTGATGCTCAAAGCCAAAGCTAATCTCTTCAACTGTCAGGGATGGCGTGCAAACCACTCCTTCACATCCTCCTCCTGCTCATCACCCTCAGTCTGCTGGCTCCTTCCCACCAACATCTAGTTGTGCAGATGTGTTTAACCTCCCGTCTTTAACAATAAAGAAGCAGGACTGCTTTCCTCTTCTGTTCAGACAGACCTGGAGCGGCACAGGTCCTCACCCCTTACATTTCAACCCTCTTTAATCTGCATTCTACTCTCCCCATTCTACAAAAAATTATCAGATCACTAATGATTCTTATTTTATTAGTCCTCCTAGCAACATTAAAGCCTCCTTTTTAACCCCCTCTTCCTTTATACCTAGCTTTCCTAGTACTTCTCTGACCACTCTTTCTTATTTGCCAGTTTCTTCCCCACTTGCTGTGAATTCTCAGGGTTTTGTCCCCAAAGCCCTCTTTTTGTTGCGTACAAACTTCCTAGTTTCTCCCATTCATTGCCCAGCCAACGATAGATTTGTGCACTTGAGACCTGTACTTCCTCTCCTGAACTCTCTCAAATTACCTCAGTATCATTTACCAGCCTTCTAGACATCTTCCCCAGTATATTTCACAGGCAACTCAAACCCAACAAATACTAAAGCTCAAATCATCTACCCATCAGAACTGCTCTAGTAGCGTTCCCCGCCACAGAAAGTGGCTCTACTGCCTCACCCAGTTCTAGCTAGAAATCTAGGAGCCATCCTTGAATTGTCTCTCTCTCACACTCACATCCATCAATCTGCAAATCATGTTATTCTACATCTTAAATGTCCTCTAAATCCACGAGGATTTCTAGTGCCAGTGCCACCAGACTAGTGCAAACAACCAGCGTCTCTGACCTGGACCACTCCAGTAGCTTCTCAAGTAGTCTCCCAGTATGCACACACACACTGCAGCCTCAAACCCATTTCACACACTACCAACACCACATCAAAGCTCTACGTGACGTGGGCCCTTCCTGCTTCTCCTGCCTCTGTACGAGCTAGACCACTCTCACCCTAGTTTTCTGTGCTGCAACTCTGCAGACCCTCTTTCAGTTCCTCCAGCACACACGTTCTTTTCTCCCTGTTAGGCCTTCCTCTTGCCATTTCCCCACTCTGACCTTCCCACTCTGCTCATCAGGGAAACTCCTATGTAATCTCTCCCTCAGGGAAATAATCCCTGATGCCCCTGACTAGTTTGTTTTCCTTGTTTAAACAATTTCCTAGAATCATGAATCATTTCCATGTGACCAAATCACCTGATTTTTGGTGGTGAATCTCTCTTACCTCTAAACTATAAAAGCTTTGGAGGCCAGGCACCATATCTGATTTGTTCACCATTGAATCCCTGCTGCTTATTATAGTGCCTGGCACATAGACACAGGTTATTTTTGTTGAATGAATAATTGCAAATGTAGAAGTAATTTATTTTTTAAAAAGTACAGTCCACCATCCTTCCAAGACATTGCAGCAGAAATCAAAATACGTGTTAATCAGCATAGTATTTCATGCTTGCATAAGAGCAAGCTATGTAGGGGAGGGTTTGATGAACTTAAGCAACCGGACAAAAAATAAGGAACTCACTCAACATGTAAATTCTAATCATGGACATCTCTTCAAATTATCTGCTGATTTCTTAGAGATTTTTTGTACATTTTACATAGCTGTAATCCATGTGTAAGCACTATTTTAATTCTGCTTTTTATGAATTCCCACACTTAACCATTGCTTGTTATATTTGAAGATAATACGGGGTCAGATCAAGTTAATAGATCATGATTTTCTTAGCCATTTCCCAATTGTTAGAGTTTTTGGTTAGTTCTCATGTTGTTATGAATAATAATGCTGCAAAAACTCCTTTAAAAAGTTGATTTGAGAGAGAGAGAGAGAAACACTGATTTGTTTTTCCACTTACTCATGCGTTCATTGGTTGATCCCTGTATATGCCCTGACAGGATCAAACCCGCAATCTTGGTGTAGCAGGACAGTGCTCCAACCAACTGAGCTACCTGGCCAGGGCAAAAAAAACTCTTCATAAATAGCTTTACATTTCAAATTATCTCCTTGAGGAATATAAAAGTGGAATTGGGACATCAAAGCATGTGATCAATGTATATCTCTTCATATAGATAGCCAGAGAGTTCTCAGAGGAAAGAATCAATGTGTAATACCATTAAAAATATATAATATAGATCTATATCTAATTCCATGGAGCCCTATCAACATTGGGTTTTATACTAGTTTAAATTTATTCTTAAAGTTTAGTAGAAAATAACTAATATTTGTTGAACTCTTTCTATGTGCCAGGGACTTCTAGAGATTTGACATGAATTTTCTCATTTAATAATCACCATAAGCCTGTGAGATAGATACTATTAATATCCCCCTTTTAGAGATGAGAATACTGAAGCTTTGAGTTGTCCAGGTTAAGTAAATGGACGAGGTTTAAATATAGATGAATTTAGAACCTGTACTCTTACCCACCATAAGGTACTGCCCCTGGTTGTCAGTGGTAGTGGGGTTTTTTTTATTTTATTTTCCCAAAAGGAAAAAATTACTGTTAAAAACAAAAGCTGAATGTAGCATTTGTGATGTGAGGAGTGTGGGGTAATTTATTGCTGAAAAGGTGGCTGTTTTGTTGAGGTAAGTATCTAGATGGACCTTTTGGCTGGGAAAGGTCAACCCCCTGAGTTTAGCCTGAGAGGGCCAGGGCGATACAAGGAAAGATCAGTTACTCTACAAAATAAAATTAGAGCAATTTAAATTTTCATTGGATGCCCTAGAAAAGAACGAGCCTAGAAAAGAAAGAAATGGAGAGAGGATGGTGAAAAGAACTGAGATGGGATGCATGCCAGAACCACAGCAGGAGTCAGGGCCTCCCGGGGTGTGTGGCTGATGAGGAATTTCCTGAGGTAGGAGAGAATGGCTGTTAGAGTTCTATAAGCAGCCATGTATGCTTTGAATTTGAAGTTGTTTTCTGCTGTGTGCTATAGCCTTCCATTAACTCTGAATCTTCCATGCAATTTGGATACGTCCAACCACCCTGGTGGCAGACTGTTTGGAGGGGTGAAGAATGAGGAGTAGCACAGCAAGAAGGTAACAGCCGAAAGGAGCAGGAGATAGAAGAAGCAGGCTACATCAGAGTCAGATGCAGGACACACAGAAGCAACGTCCGAAACCCTTGGCGATATTGAGGTGTCAGGACTTCCCACAATGGTTTCAAGTGAGGCTCAGGTCATTTTGTGTTGGAGGAATAGCCTTTAACCCTGGCCGGGTACTTCAGTTGATTAGAGCGTTGTCCCGGTACACCAAGGTTGAGGGTTCAGTCTGGGTCAGGGCACATATAAGAATCAACCAATGAATGCATCAATAAGTGGGAAAACAAATCAATGTTTCTCTCTCACTCTCTCCCCTTTCTTCTCTATCTCTAAAATAAATTTGAAAAAAAATCAGCCATATTAGAAGAAGAAGAGGAAGAAGAAGAAGAAAGAATGACCCTTAAACTTGAATTATTTGGGGTTGTTCCAGTGGGAAACTTCTAGGTTACAGTCAAGTAAGAAAGAACTTTTGTTGAGTCATGATAAAAGAAATGTGATTTATTAGCAGCATTTGTCAGTCTCCTCTTTGATACACGGCAATTAGCTTCCAGAATCCTACTCTTCTGTTTTTCCTCCCGCCGCATCAGGTGCTCCCGGTGTCCTTGGCAAGGGCCTCGTTGCCTTGCGGGTCTCTTATTGGCAGGTGCCACAGGGCTCAGGCCCCCGTCCTGCACTCTGGCGACACTCAGTTCCCCTAATGACCTAATCGAATCTCGTATTTTTAAATACCATTCATATGTCAACAGGTTCCCAAATGTATATCTCAGACTTCTCTCCTGAACACAAACCCAACGTCTTATTGTTCGCTTGACAGTCCCCACTTGGAGGTCTAAAATGCATCTCAAACTGAGCATATCCAATCTGCATGTCTGATCTTCCTTCCAAAAACGGCTCCTCTCATGGCTTTCTTCGTTTCAGTCAGTGGCAACTCTGTCCGTTTTCTCAAGCCAAAAAACATGGAATTACCATATATTTCTGTTATACTCCATCTTTAATTTGACAGGAGATTCTGTTGTGTTTACATTTAGAATATATCCAAAATGTTTCCACTTCCACCACCTCTGCTTCTACCACCCTAGTCAGAGCCGCCATCGACCTTTACCCGGATTGCCACAGGACTCCTAAAACCCATCTTCTCGCTTCCTCCCTCCCCTCCCTAGCAGCCAAGGGTGAACCTTAAAAAATCTGTATAATTTTAAGCTCATTGTTCACTCCCCTGCTTTCCATTTCATTCAGAGTAAAAACAAAAATTCTTAGAATGGTCTTATACTATCTCCCCCTCCCCACGCCCTGTGCTGCCCACTGCTACCTCTGTGGCCTCATTTCCTAGTTCTGCCCCCGTGTTCTCTGTCTTCAGCTGCACCTGCATCTCTGCTGGTCTCAAACAAGCCAGGCACCCTTCCACCTGAGATCTCTGGTGTGGCTATTCACTCTGCCTGGAATGCCCCACAAAGTTATTCTCTCACTTTGTAAAATATTAACTTCTAACTCAGACCTTCCCTGACCATCCTCTTTTAACTGTGATTCCTCATCAGTATTTCCAGTTCCCCCTTTTTTTGCTCTACATTTTTCTTTTACCCTTAGTACTCATCATCTTCTAACATACTACATAATTTATCTTTATTGCTTATCATCTTATCTCACTCCCCTCACCACTAGAATATATAATCCCCATGAGGACAAAGATCTTTACCTGCTTTGTTCATTAATAGATCCTAAGCGCATAGTTCAGTATCTAGTCCACAGGAGGCACGGAACAATTATTAGAATGGGGGGACATGGAAGTCTGTCATCCCTAGCAACAGAATGAAACTCTGAGTCCACAATGTTGTACAACACATTTTTCCTTTAGATCAGGGATCAGCAAACCTTTCCTTAACAGGCCAGACAGTAAATGGTGCAGGTTCGAGGACTGGGTGGTGGTCTCTGTTGCCCCTACTGAGCGCTGCCTTTGGGCCTCCAGGGCAGCCAGAGGCGGCACAGGGACAAGTGCGAGTGGCTGTGCCCGGTAGAACTGTTCACAAAAACACGCAGGCTGCCAGCAGCAGTACTTCACTGATGCAGACAGACAGACATTCAGGGAAAAGCAAAATTTTAGATAGGTGAATGCAAACCTAGCAGAATTACAGATCAGCAGCTTCTCTGCCCAAGACAGATTGGGCATCCTTATTCAAAGTGGCCACTGAGTAAGGTGTGACTTGGGGGTGGGGTGGGGAGAGAGAAAATCCTGTTACCAGCGGCCTTCTTGCTATTGAGCAGTTAGAGCACATTACCTAGCTTTGGAGTGTCCCCCAGAGGTTTCTAATACACAGGATGACCTGCTTCTAAAGCCTCTTGCCTCCATGCCATTACGTTCTTTGGCACTGATGATGGATTTCCTGTGGCAAAGAAACCATTTTCACTTTTGTCAGCTATTCTAAAAGTCAATAGGTTGATGCAGTTGGTTGTGGAAAATACTTGCTAATATTCTGAGGCCCAGGCCCTGATCTCTTGCCATCTAAACTAGTGCTGCTCAGTCAAGGACATTTTCCCCCTCCAGGGAATGTTTGGCAGTGTCTGGAGATGGCCTGGGTTGCCACAACAGGGGTGGAAGGTGTGGTTGGCATCAGGTGAGCAGAAGCCTAGGATATGGCTAAGCGCCCTACGAAGCAGAGGGTGACCACCCATAACAAAGAATGGAGGCCAGAAAGTCAGGTGCTGCTGAGGTCAAGAAACGTGTCTAGACCGCTCTGCTGGACTTGGAGTCTACCTTGCACCCGCTGCCAAAGCAGTGTTCGCAAACCATGGGGTTTAGCCGCCCTCCTGAGCTCTAGCAGCCCCTCATCGCCTGAAAAAGCAGGTCCCTTCTTCTCATCCTGGCGTTTAGACCCTGAGGGATCTTGCCCACATACATACTTGTTCCCCAGCAGGACTCTGCTTCTCCCAAGCTTTCATCTGCACCATCCTCCGCACCACCACCCTTTTACCAGTGTTCCCCTCAAGACACATCTTGTGAGGATCCTTCCCACAGCTCTCCTCCTACCCAAATCTTACTCACTCTCTGAAACCCACGTGCTCTGCACACCCCTCTGCTACCGAGTCAGCCTGTACCTCTCTCTTTTGTACTTAGCATGACCTCACGTGTCTTACACTGTTCTATAGCTATTCCTTTTATCTTGTCCCCTCGATAAACTACTTGGAAGGGTCCGTATTGTGTTTCTGGCCTATTGGTCTCAATCACTACAACCGAAGGTGTGCAAACTATATTGTCCTATTAAGAGTTTCTTGTATTGAGAGTTAAATGAGATGAGTATAAAAAGCACTTTGTGTAGGGCCTGGTACTCAGTGAAATGCTCAGAAAATTATAGTGTCATGGTATCTATAGATGCACACATTCCAGAGCCCATAGAAAGTGCTTAATAAGTCTCTTAAATGTAGTCACATACTGGAGAGAGTGTGCATTCAGACTACACTGGTATTTGGTATTTGCAACTGAGAGCAAAGAAAGACTTCCATCAGAAACCTGCACCAATGAACACACCTTCATGCTAGAGTGAATCCAGGAGCAGCGGGTGTCACATTTTCCCAAAGTGGTGCTGAAGCCAACATTTTTGCATACAACAAGTTAATGAACAGCTTGTGCGTGACACTTTGCCCACTCTGGCCCAGTCCAGAAGGCTCCCTATGCGGTAAGGTGTGAATATGCTGTGCTCAGCTGTGCTGGGTCCCAGCCGTGTCCTCCCTGAACGCTTTCGCTCTGGACACTGGAGGGTCTGACGGTGGGATGAGGTTGCCGTTGAGGGCCTGGCCTTTCTCCATGCGGAAGAGGCAGCCTCGTTTCAGATCCTGGGAGAAAAAAGAGTGGGGCATGGTATTCCGAGCAGCCCAGGTTTGGCTTTGGGCCAGGCAGTGAGTGGCAAACAAGAAGGAACACATTCCAGGAAGGCAAAGAGCCCTGCCAACGCGCAGGCGGCCCAGCAAGAGGGCCCGCCAGGCGCCAGGTGCTCCCGCGTTCTGTGGAGGTCAGGCGCACGGGGTGGGCTCGGGTTTCTCTGGGCTGTCGTCGTCTCAGAGGCTCAACTGCCTCCCTCCCTCTTTGCAGTCGGAGGACAGCATGTGTAACTGTTAAATTCGAATCTTCTCTGCTTTGGCGTCCAGCCCCTAATCGCTAAATAAAGGAGGAGTGGCAAGGGTGGTGTTGCCTCCTGAAATGACACTGTGCAGGAGCCAGGTTTCTGTCAGTCTGTGCTCTGAGTGAAAGGAGATGTTCCTGACAAGGAGGGTGAAAGCCCAAGATTTCCGTGCCCTTGTTGGAAGAGAAGCCGAGCTCTCACCCACCCGCTGTGGACTTCACCTCCTCAGGCCCAAACACACATTTGTTCCTCAGCACCTCCGTTCTGCCTTCCCACCAGCCTGACCTTCCGCAGGTCTGGAGGGTCCTTGGCCATGTGTTCCTTTCAGAATCACCTGGGGCCTTTCTCCAGGCTGTGTGAAAGAAGAGAGAAGCGGAGAAGAGAAAGGACCAAAGGGGATGGAAAAAATGTCAGTGTGGTGGCCCTGGACCAGGCCTGGGCCCATTCTCACCCCAAAAGAGGACAGAAGGGGCGTTTCTTTGAAAAAGAAGAACGAGGTTCCTCCATGCCTGGGCTCCAGTTCCTGTTGGACTTTTCTGCCACCTAGTGGCCTGGTTGGCATTTCCTCCTCTCGGAGACCAGCCTAGGGATCTGCCCTCTGTCCTGGCCTAGGCAAACCAAGGAGCCTTTTGTGAGAAGCTTCTCTGCCCTAGCACGCCCTGATTCTGCGGCCCATCAGCTAGGACAGAGGAGAAGCACGGATTCACAACCTCACCCGGCTCCATAGTGTCCTAATGCCGTGGCCAGCAAGTAGGAGGGCCAGGGCTGGCTTGGCTGGGCGCCCGCCTGGGCAGAGCAGTGGGTTGCTCCCAGGGTACTGTTTCCCCAGCTGCCCTCGTTCCTGAACACCCTTCTCACTGGAATGCCTGCGCCTCCTCACATCTGGCTATAGCCCTTGTTGCAAGACTGAAGCTCCTGCAGTGTATAGGTATACGAATTCTTTCTCTCCCTTTCTCCAAATTTAAGGCAGTTGTTTCTCCTTTATAGTTAGCCCATTTCAACTTAAAAATATAAACATAAAACTGAATGTCCTCTCTGTGACGCTACTACCACAAACCAGTCCCTGGGAATAGTGAAAAGCGGGTATGTGTAGATTACCAGCTGTGTTTTCCTGCACTTTCCACCCGCAGATTTGTCTCCTTTAGCGAAAGGAAGCACTTGGTTTCTGCATCCACTGATCTCACCAGCTCCGAACTTTCAGATCTGAGCTGCAGTACCCAGGCATTATATAAAACCCAAACTCCCTTCTCCTGTCTACCCTCCAACCTTTTTTTTTTTAATTGTAAAATACACATGAAAATTTTTGTCTTAGCCACTTTAAATGTATAGTTTCATAGTTCAAAGGACATTCACATTACTCTGCAGCAATCACTACCACCCATCTCCAGAGCTCTGCTCATCTTGCAAAACTGAAACCCTGGGCCCGTGAAACAGCCACTCTGCATGCCCCTCCCTGCAGCCCTGGGCAACCACTACGTTACTTTCTGTTTCTATGGATTGCCCACCCCAGGTGCCTCATATGGGTAGAATCACACGGTATTTGTTTTTGTGTCTGGCTTATTTCTCCGAGCATAATGTCCTCAGTGTTCATCCACGTTTCAGCTGGAGTCAGAGTGCCCTTCCATTTGAAGGCTGAATAACGCTGTATGCATACACCACAGTTTGCTCACCCACTTGTGTTGATGGACCTCGGGTTGCTTCTGTCTTTTGACTAGTGTGGGAATGCTGCTAAGAACATTTATGTACAGATGGCTGCTTGAGACCCTGTTTTCAGTTCTTTCAGGTACACACCTGGAAGTAGTATTACTAGGTCACAAAATAGCTCTGTTTTTAATTTTTTAAAGAAACTGTATCTTTTTCACAGTGGCTGCACCCTTTCACATTCCTACCCACAGAACACGTGCCGCAGCCCCCCCACCCTCACCGACAGTTGCTGTTTTCGTGTCTTTGACAATGGCTGTCCCAACAGATGTGAAGTGGTACCTGATCGTGCTTCTGGTTCGCGTTTCCCTAATGATTAGTGACGCTGAGTATCTGTCATGTGCTGGTTTGCCATTTGTGTGTCTTCTTTGAAAAAAATGTCTGTTCAAGTCCTTTTCCTATTTTTATTTCTTTAAGATTTTATTTATTGGGGGGATGGAGAAAAAAAGAGGGAGAGAAACATCAATATGAGAGAGAAATACTGATCAGTTGCCTCTTGTATGCTCTCCGAATGGTGGCTGAGCCCGCAACCCAGGCACGTGCCCTGACCAGGAACTGGTGATCTTTCACTTTGTGGAAAGATGCTAAACCAACTGAGCCACACAGGTCAGGGCCCTTTACTCAATTTTTTATAGATTTTCTTTATTTTTAGAGATGGGAGAAGAAAAGGGAGAGAAACATCAATGTGTGGTTCTCTCACGTGCCCCCTACTGGGGACTTGGCGTACAGCCCAGGCATGTGCCCTGACTGGGAATCGAACCAGCAACCGTTTGGTTCGCAGACTGGCACTCAATCCACTGAGCCACACCAGCCAGGACCCTTTACCCATTTTTAAATTGGGTTGTTGGTTGTGGTCATTGAGTTGACCTCTTCAACCTCTTTTCATGTCACTGTCCCACCTAATTAGTATCCTAGAGAAGTGTAGATGGGCTCCTTCTCAAGGACATAGACTCTTTCTCCCTTTTGTAGTTGCTGATCCATTTGCCAGGAATGCTTGTGTTTCGGCTCCACCCGTGGCTGGCTCCTCATTCTTTAAGAACCAGCTTAAATGTCACTTCAGAGAGTCTTTCCTGACCACCTATCTAAAGCCATCTTGCTAATTTAACCTCATATCACTGTTTCTTTCCTTCCTGGAACTTAATCATAATCTGCAATTACCTCATTTGTTTACATATTTACTTGAAACTTACATTTGCATGGAATATAAGTGCCAAGAAGGTGCAGAGACACTGCCTAACTGGGTCACGGTGACAGTCTGGGGCTCTGCATAGTAGCTGGCCCATGGTCTGGGCTCTATATTTACAGAGTAAATGAATTCCTACTAGAGGGGGCATCCAGGGAGAAAGCAAGGTGATGTGTGGTCCCAGCTGGAGTTTAACCTGCCAAAGCTAGGCTGGGTGTAAAACCATGGACTGCTTTAGAGTTGCCCCAGAGAAATGGGGAGTCGTCCTCCGTGTCCCCCCAACAGAGACAGACTAGTGGTTCACTGTGGCCACCCTTACCTGAAGTATGAGTTAGCTCAGCTAAAGTCCTGTGAGGTTTGCAGAGTATTTGGGATTCTAGGAATGACTGGGCTTTTTCACTCTCCCTGGTGCCAGATATGTCAGTGACAGCACCTTTAGTGAGCAGTCATAAGATAAAAATGAACTTTCCATATTACAGACACTAGCAAAATCAGAATTTTTTTTATTTAAAACTATTTTCAAAGGCTAATGCCATAGTGAAACAACCCAAGAATAGTTTAATCAAACTCTCAGGGAATTAGAGGAACATCAGCCAATAAAGCAGGTCTGGACAGATACACGTGATTTATAAATGAGCACAACAGAGGTACTCTGGCCCCAGAGAACCAGGCTGGGGGACAAAAGGGAGAAACAGAGAAAGGACCCTCCAGAGGCCCAGGCACACCCATAGCACTCAGCGCCCTGGACCTTAGAGGGCCTCCCAAGCCATCTACCCTACGGCATGCCTCTTGCCCTTTCCGAGCCCAGGACACGGCTGTGCTCATCAGCATCACAACCATCTATGATTCGGCGCCTCTCGGGGCCTCTGGGTCAGCTTGGCAAGGCTCAGAGAATGGGTCTGCTCTCCCCACCCTTCAGCAAGGACCAGAGAGGGGAGACTCTAGAGAACATAGTATTATGTCCCCAATAAACAGGAGAAAAGGAGCGATGAAGGGGGCTGGTTTCAAAAAAGGGTGAGTGTTCATCCAGTGTGGCACAGTAGGGAAACGGAACAGTGAGTTTCACCTGAGACATACAGATCTGGTGCAAGCCACACACAAGGCCAGGCTCAAAACTTAATCCTAGACCCTAGACCCTAGAGACCTGCAGACAGCTTAGGGAGTTGTAGTGTCAGCCCCTCCAGTCCCCATTGGGTTTGTCATAAGCAGGGCAGATGATCATGGCTCTGTAGTAAATAATTTCCACTTGGACTTGTCCCCAGTTCACCTCTCAGCTGTCTGAAAATGGGAAACAGTGGCCATTTCTGACACCACTCGCCTCATCACCAGTGACTTTCCCTGATCCTGCTGGCCTCACCACAGCCCTTACAGAACTTCCCAAATCACTGTGGTAGCAGATGGGGCCCCTGGGGAAAGCAGGCCAGAGTTCTGAGGTACAGAGCAGCTTTTCAGACTAGAAGAGACCTTGACGGACAAGGAGGAATCTCTAAATCAGAGCCACAACTGTTTACACTTTCCATCCCCTCCTTCTCTTTCCCCCAAAGGTATCAGACTGACTGCCTTGATCCCTGCACTGTACCAGAACCACTTTGGACACCTCCACCTTTTGCATGGAGAACAGAGGCTATGGAGCAGCTACAGGTAATGCAGGCATCATGCCCAGGCCCCAGCCATGCCTCCCCGACAGGCTGCTCTTGGCCATGCCAAAGATGCAGGCAGTCAGGCAAAGAGAACAAAGCAATACCTCGGATAAAAGCCACCACCTTGTCATACCTACTTTCCACCTGCGGCACTTTGGAAATGTGTGTGCACACCAAGGGGAGATCTGGTGCTGGTCTGAGATCAAAGGCCCTGCTCCCCTGCTTCCTTGTCCCACAAGGAAGTGGCAGCTAAGGAATGGAATGCCAGCCCTCTGTTCTTCACAGCCCCTGCCACTGCCCCTGCCCCAGCTGTGTCCTCACAGGGTCAGCCAGCCCCTCATGAGGGGTCAGGCCAGAGCCTCAGCACACTTTTTATTTTAAACTTTAACCAAGGACATGCTTATTGATTTTAGTGTGAGGGGAACGGGGGGCGGGGGGCGGCGCGGAGAAAGAGGGAGATGTATTGATGTGAGAGAGAAACATTGATTCATTGCCTCCCACTTGTGCCCTGACTGGGAATAGAACTTGCAACCTTTTGGTTTCCGAGATGATGCTCCAACCAACTGAGCTACACCGGCCAGGGCAAATATTCCTTTCTTGATGGAATCCTGGCCGCAGGCCCCTTCCTCTCCCCTTTCATAATTTGCCCCCACCTCCCTCCAGTCTGCCCTAGTCCTGCAAGGTAGGTACCTGGACCCCTGCAGAGAAGTCCCGTGGGCCGAAGAGCAGGGACTCGCTTTCTATGTGGAGAGAGAAGAGAGCCCACACTCTGGTCTGGGTGCTGGCGTCACTCCCAGCGCTGGACTGAGCCATGTGGCAAAGTGCTGCCTCTCACGTGTCAAAACATGACCTCTGTCCCGTGGTGTGGCCCCTAGTGCTCTGCCCGTGTTCCAGAACTGTTTCTGAGGAACAAGGTAAATTTTTTTTCGCTGAACTGGTTGCTGAGGCTTAGTGTACAGGATTCCTCCACTGGTTCTAAAAATCTGGCCTTTTGCCTGAGTTCAAAAATTGTAGGAGCTTTTTAAACAGATACTTCAGTTCACTCAGAGGAAGCAGAAGAGTCGGGGGAAGAGGAGAGATTCTGGGCTATTTTCCTTCATAGTCAGTCCCAGCACAGCAGCAGCGTCATGGACCCAAGGGGGCCGCTGATGGACCCTGAGCACCCAAGGCATTCTTCTGGGCGGAGTGAGGACAGAGGCCGAGAGGCTGTTACCTGCACACAGGAGAGATGCCCAGATCAGAGAAAGGGCCTGGACAGTAGAAAGGTCAACGAGGCCTCCCCTCCTGCCCTCATAAAGTGGGTCGGTTGGGGGTCTGCGCACCCTGCACACTCTCCCCAGCCTTGCTCGGGGCCATCCAGCCAGCTTGTCGAGGGCAGGGCCAGAGGCACTGGGAAGAGAAAGGGGCATCACCTGTGCCCAGGGACTGGGCCGTCCCAGTTCAGGGAGCACAGCTGCTGTTCCAGCCGGGAGATGCGGAATGCCAGGTAGGACGAGGACAGGACCAAGAAGCAGATCCTGGAGGGAAAGGGGCACGGGGGCTGAATCTCTCTTCCAGAAGAGGGGCATTTTTAGAGGCTCACCAAAAGTAGGCGCAGGACTGAGCTACTCTGGCAATTGGAAGAATTACAGAACCCTTGGCCCCGCTGCCGCAGCTGAGCCTGCAGCCACATGGGCGTGCTGAGGCTTGTGTCCCTGGACGTGTCCCCAAGGCCCAGCAGGAGTTTGGGTTCTTCGGCTGGTCCCACCTTCCCTCTAACCAGCCACCTTGGTCCGGTGCTTCCTCTGGGAGAGTTAAATCACCCCCTAAGGGGGTGGGCCCCAGCCAGCTGAGCTAGGGGAAGGCAATGAGGCTAGATGAGAGAAAGCCAGGGGCTGGCTGTTCATGACACAGCCCACCCAGCTCACTGCCCGCTAGTCCCTAGACAGTCGCAGACAAGTCCAGGGTACCAGAAACTGCCCTAATGGCGGCTTTACCCTAGTCTGTCTGATGCCAGCCCTGTGCAACTTGTCCTTTTCCCAACAGTTTCATATCCTGCCCTCCCCTAACCCTAAATTACAGGGTTGTAAAAATAAAAACTAGAGATACTCTGTCTCACCACAGAAGGGCCTGCCAGCTGACCTCCAGACACCACCAAGGAGCTTCCAGTTGACTCAGAATCTTCCCCTCGCTCTTGACAGTGACCTCCCCACACACCAGGGCCCCTGTTCCAAACACCCAGACAGCTGGGTGGGTCTGCCCCCTCCCCTAATACAGTCACCTACAACACGAAGAAGACCTTCAGGAGCCGGTAATTCCAGAGCCTCAGTTCCTCATTGCTCCTGGGCTCCTCCTCCAGTGTGTCCTGCTCACAGGCGGCATTTTCTGCAGTGAGAGAGCAGTTAGTCACCTTCCTGGGACAGGCAGGGCCCCAGCTCAGCATGGGCATGCCCACGTTCTGTCATTCTCTGAAGCAGCTGGGACTCTCGGCTTGCCCTGTGGACTTGGAGGAAGAAAAGAACAGCTCTCAGAAGCCCTCTGGGCCTGATGATCCCTTTCCGCAGAGGTGAGAGGAGAAGCCTGGTTCTGCCTGCCACTGCTGTGTACAAGCCCCTGGACTCACCAGACCGCGGGGGGTTCCTGGAGAGGAACAGGCTATCCAGGGAGTCCACGGATGCCCGAGGGACACAGGGGATGCTGTCTGGGTGGGACAGGGACCTTGAGGCAGGGCACACTTTTCTCCACTTCATCTCGGGGATGAGGACTTCCTGCAGGGAAAGCAGGAGAAGCTGTCCCATCATGGCCCTTTGAATATTACTTGCCCTAAGGGGCCCATACCAGCTTTATCAAAGCTTTCTTCATACATTACCAACACAGATGCGCAGCATAGCATGGAAGCAGGTACCCAGGAGGGGAACCACTGCCAGGGCAACCACAGCCTCTCCTATCTGTTCCCTTGCTGTGACCAGCTGCTCTTCCAGGGAACAACATCTTTGCAGACTGCTAGTGTAGAGCCGTGGCGGGATCCAAGGTATGAGACCACCCAAGTACGTGCTCAGGCCAGCTGAGTCCAAGAAGGCTCAGCACAACCTGTCTCAGGTGGGGTAAGTCATGACTCCTAATCTGGACTCTTGGCCTAAGCACGTCACTGATCTTGGCAGTGGGCACTTAAGGTCCCCGTCAGCAAAACTGGGAACATCACCTTCTATTTCCCTACATGGCATTGTGCATACTGCATGCTTGGCTGACTGCTTAATAGTTACTGAAGGAGGCTTCAAACACCATGGGGCCACTTCCACCTCCCACCCCTACTCTAAACACTCAGCTCTCCTACCCAGAACCCAGCTGGCAAAGGAAACTGCCGGGGTCTCAGCAAGTCTAAAACGAGTCTCAGTTCTGCAGTAATAGCCTTCGAAGTTCTTCTCCAGGGAAAGCTCTATCCTCTAAAAGGCCCTCCTGACTTGGGTAAGAGAAAAAGGATGGGTCACTAGTTCTGTCCCTGTAAAGGTGTGGGATCCGATCTGGACTGTTCTGAGGGCTAGACATCTGTTCTGCTCACAAGGCCAGCAGATCTGCCCAGGACCTGGTGGCTCTGCATGGTATGGGGTGCGGTGGGTCTAGGAGACCCCTGACACAGCATGGCTGCTGGGTCTTGAGCTTGGTGCCTCGGTTGTGCATCATGGCCCCTCCCTGCCTGGAAGGCCTGAGCCTCTAGCCACAGGCAACCCCAGCCGGCAGTGGTCACTTCCAACCTCAGCTCTCACCAGGGACTCGCACTCAGGCTCCTCTGGAAATTCTCTTACACTCAGACTCTTCTTGCTGGAAGGCTGAGGAGGAAAGGGAATAGGGGTGACTTGTCCATCTGGAACAGCCACGGTCAGGCATGGGGAGGCATTAGCTTGCCTTAAGAGAGCTCTACCTCCCTTTCGGATCAGATGGAGCCTAGCTCCCAGCATTTGCAGGGGTGCCCGATTTAATGCTAGAGCAGAGGGGCAAGTCCAAGGCAACTACTCTCCTGAGCTGCTGCCGCCCCTCCCCTTCCACACCTTAGGCCCTAGGGAGCTACAGGCATCCAGGGAAGCAGCCCATGCTGCCGTCTGCCTGTACACTGAGGAAGCCCAAGGGAGGGCATATACTTGGGGACACACCAGGTCCCGCTGGCCTCATAGAGACATGCTCACAAATACACACAGTCCAAGGATGGCCTCTGACACAGAGCCTGAGCCCATTACTCCCCTCTCCCTACCCCTGTTCCCTGTGCTGAAGAAATGGGCCGATCTCCCCAGCAGCCTCGTTCCCAAGACCTCAGTCCAGGCCTGAGCAGCCTCCCTGCCTCACTCCTGCTCCTGAGCTCCATACCTGTAGGTGAGTGCAGACCCTCCTCAGCATGTCATACACACTGTCCCGGGAGAGCAGTGACACAAAAACATACTGGGACAAGGAAAGAAAGCAAAGGGGTGGGGTGAGTAAAGACTTGGGAGTATGCGGAGCCCGGCTGCGGGGATGGGAAACTAGCGAGAGTACAGCTCGGAGACACAGACCTTCTGGCTCGTGTTGGTGGTGATGGCCAGGCCATTGGGAAGGAGCCGTGCCATCTTGTGTTTTTTGATCATTTGCACAGACACCACGGGAATGACCACCTGCGGGGGGAGAATCACGCTCTCAGGACTCATTCCCAAGGACATTGTCCCTTTGCTTCTGGCACAGGGCCCCAGCCCCAGCTGGCAGTGAGCCAAGCACGAGTACCAAGGAGAAGCCTGGCCACATGTGGCAGAGAGTACCTGGAGCTTCCCCTTCCCATGCAGGCTTCCCTTCCAGCTATCCCCCGCCGTGCCCGTCCCTGGCAGCACATCACTCCAGGTTTTCGCCCTCTTATACAACAGGCCAAGGATGCGGCTCTGTTGAACCTATACCCTAGTGATGGGCTTCCCTGAGCTACTTCCTGACCGCAGTTATGGCTCCCCCTAAGTGTGGCATCCCACTCTGATTCTGAAGGCATCAGAGGCAGAACAATTTGGCTGAGAACTGTTCAGGCCAACTCAGGCCAGATGTAGAGTCTCGATTTGAGGCCCCTGTTTTGGAACGGGCAGCACTGACACCAGACAGGACGCTGCACCTCTGCTCACCCACCCAGCAAGCGGTGAGACAGGCGTGAGAAAAGGCATGCCCACGGGGTGGGGGCTATCTCTTCCCTGGATGGGGCTGGACCCTCACTGGGCTATAGCAGACCTTACCACTCTTTACTACCTTGATATCCTTGCCAAAGAGGCTGGCATGGAAGCAGAGCCAGTTGGGGGAGATATAGAGCCGGCCCTGGAGAAGGAGGTCCCTCTGGAGAGCGCAGGAGCACACTGGGAAGTCACAGGAGAGAAGACCACCATGAGGGAGGTCAGTCAGGAGGCCCCGGGGCCCGGGTCCTCACACTCAAGAGTCCAGAATCCAGCCTCAGGAATGGTCTTCCTGAGACCCCCACTTCCCAAACAACCTGTCCCCAGTACCCCAAGAGTCCTGACTGCCCCCACCCCATGCCAGCAGACTGCTAGGTGTTTCCTCTCTCTCCATTCACACTCCAAAGGGCCTAGGTAGGTTTCTGCCCTGGTGCCCCGAGCCTGGATTCTCACTGCCTCAGGGAGAATCCCTTGCCCTGCCTGCCCTGCCCTCCCTGCCCATAGAGAGGACTCCCATAGGCCTGGGCAGGAAAGAATAGTCACTGATAAGAGCAGAACAGATATAAGATTTGGAAGCCCTGACATTTCCTCAAGAAAACTTTGATAAATTCAACTTCATAACCCAAACCAGCCTAGTCTTCTCACACTTATGAAGAAAAATTGACCAACTACATCCAAAGGGCAGCCAGTTCCCATTTCTAAATTGTGGGGCCAGTACCTGGGCCTTGGGCATGCAGGCACCTGCCCGGGCATGCAGGGGAGACAGCTCACCTTTGAGAACCACCTCCTCCAAGGGGATGTCCTTGAACAGCTTATGGTATTGCTGGTTGTATTTACTCAGCAGTGTCTGCAAACACATGGGCTGGGGCTGAGAAGTCCTGGGAGATCACACACCAAAAGGGTCCCTGCTCCAGCCACCAGGTCATGCCTCAGGCCCCCCAGGGACTGAGCATGAAGAGGCCGGTAAGTAGCCAGAAGGTACAGAGGGCTGAGTTCCGAGCACAGCTTGTCCCCCTGGTCACACTGGGTACTGACAGGCAGCCTATGCCTGGAAGGGGAATGCACCACTCCCACCCAGGAGGGGACACCATTCAGGTGCACTGGTGGCCAAGGAGCCAGCAGTCACTGAATTCAGGTGGTCCAGGCCCCCTCTCTTGCTGGGCAGCAAGAAGTCAGCCTTCACACACTTACCCCTTCTCGACTGTATTTCTTGAGCTCTTCACTCTTCAGGCCTTCTGGCCAGTGCAGACTGCAAAGGAGATATTCCATTCCAGGGGCAAGGAAACTTTGAGCCCTACCCATGCATCTTCAGTGCCAGTTCTGCCCTGGCTGCAAGCCAGAAGCTTGGGGCAGAGATTGGAGAAGGGCCCTTCTCTAGGGGCTACAGCACAGCGATAAGCACAGCAGCCGAGTAACTTGACCCTGGGGAAGGACACTCCTGTCTGCACAGAGGGGCCACCCAAAGGAGTCCCAGTGACTCCTCCCTCCAGACAGCTGCGAGCAGTGCCCCCCCACCTCCCCCCAGGAGATTTGCTCAGCCTGAGCTTAGATCTCCCAGAGATGCTTAGGAGCCATCCACCCCTGGGTGTCAAAAACCCTTCCCTAGTTCTCTGGCCAAGGGGTAAGCAGAGGAACAGATTCAAGAATAAAGGAGTAGGAGGCACAGGGAGGGAAGAGAACCAGTCTGGGGAGTGGGTGGGATGGTGGTGTCAGACTCACAGCTCCGGGGCCTGACTATGAGCCATGATCCCAGCTGGCCTGCCCTCCCAGCAGCCTCCTCCTAGTGGCCTGGAGCTCTGCAGTGAGGTGTTCCGCAGACTCACCTGACCTCACAGAGGCTACCAAGGTTGGGGGAGAATGGGGAGGTGCTGAAAAGCAAACCTTTGTCCTAGCCAAGTTGGCCTGAGGACAGGTGGGCAGGGGAGGAGGCTGGTAACCTGAGAAGCCAGGACTCTGCTAGGTCCCAGTGCACCGGGTGAGGCCTGGGAGTGGGAGGAAGAGGCCCTGGGCAACCTAGCCTCCACCTAACATCCTCACTCAGCCTTAAGGTCCCATTTCCAAGAGGTCACCTCCCAAGGGCTTCCCCCCACCCCGCCCCGTTCATATGCCTATCTGACTTAGCAGGGCCTCACCTGGGGTCCTGGGGCGTCAGAACCCTGTCCAGTTTCTCTGAGCAGAACACAGGGCTCTTCAGAGAAGTCGTCTTCCCAAGCATCTGTTGGTTGCTAAGAAGAAACAGGCCCACATTGGGAAGGGTGTTTCATGGGAACACCTTTCCCAACCAGCTCCACCATACCCAGGGCCGCTGCCTCTGCTTGCCACCCCAGACTAGCCCCACTATTCGGGGTGAGACTGAAGACACCGCAGCCCTCAGGTAGCAGCTCAGACAGGTGTTCCGGAACAGCCAACAGAGGAAGGAGTCTGACTAGTTGTGTTTCCTAGAAGTCTGAGTTCAGTTTATCAGTGGGCCGGAAGAAAATCAATCCACCTCATGTGGATGCCAGGCAGAATTAGGCCTCTGGTCCCACCCTTAAAAAGGCACACTGGGAGGGAGGACTCTGAGACTCGCTCAAGGCCGAAAGCCAGTTCTGAGCTTTACTGTGAATCATCAGTTTCTGGGAAAGGACGCTGGACACAGGAGGCCTCTTCAAAGCTGAGGAACTGGGGTGGCCTAGGGTGTGGAGTGGATTCCAAAGAGCCCACAGGTAAATGTGGGCCCAGAGGGGAGGGGCTGCCCCACACCGGAAGTCACCACTGGCTGCCTTTGGACAATCAGGGCAGTGCAGCCTGAGAGCCAGTCCGTCTCAACAATGTCCCAGACTGGAGGCCCTGGAAGGAGGGGCCTCCTCTCCCTGGGAAGAGGGAGCTCCTCAGTTGGCTTTGAGTTCATGCCTCCACTAAATGGCTCCAAATAATAGGGTTCCCCGCTTTCTGCCCCTCCAGGAAGACAGGCTTGAAATAATAAAGCCTGAGTAGTCAAGTTGGGCCCAGGGCTGGTGGGAAGAGAGGGTGCCCAACAAGCCTGAGCTGAGGCAGGACAGTGCCGTGGCGGGAGTAGGTAACAGGCCCTGTGCAGCGGTCTCTCCCAGGTGAGGAACTGGAACCTGGAGCCTGCCAATCACAGCCCTCAGTTGCTCTCAGCTCTGTGACTCAAGAAGTCCAAGTTTTCTCCTTTAAGAACAGAGTTACAGACTCAGCAGAGATCTGCCAGGACCCTCAGAGATTATTTAGTCTGATTCCCACCCCCCCCACCAGACCCTTGTACAGATTAGGAAACTGAGGCCAAGCAGGGCACAGGCTGTACACATATCATGACCAAGTGACCTCACCTGCAAAATTGGCCCAGCTACAGCTCTGTGACCTGGTGGCCTCCCCCCCAGCCTTATGGAGGGTTCTGATATACACATCAACATACATTTCTTAAATCTTGCAAAGTGACAGATTGTAGTGATTTGATACTTTGACTCCCAAAGTTAATTTCAGAATTTATTTTGTTCCATCATTTCACATTTCACAGAGGCTTTTTCCCCCTTTAGTTTTTTTTTTTTTTTTCCCTTTTATTGATTCTAGAGAGAGGGGTAAGGCAGGAGAAAAAGAGGGAGAGAAGCATCAGCGTGAGAGACCTGCAACCCAGGCGTGTGCCCAGAATCAAGCCCGCGACCTTTGGTTTGCAGGACAATACCCAACTAAGGGTGCCACACCAGGTAGGGCCCCTCTTGTTTTTTTAATGTTAGTTATAGAAAATATATAAATATAATGATCACAATCACCCATAAGAAAAATATCCCCCCACATCACCCAAAGGTACATTTGTGCATAAATTTATAATTTATGTCAGTGGGATTAGGTATCATATAATTTGTATGTCCTATTTTTCTTTCTTAACATAATTTCATGAGAAATTCTCCATATCACTGTCACCGTTCTAAGACAGAGTCTCCGAAGTGAAATTAGTGGATTGAGAGTGAACATTTCTCAGGCTCATTAGACACACTTCCAAAATGCTTTCCAGACGCATTACCCATGGACGCGGACTTAGCACCTACTCAGGGTGCCCGCGTCCTTATGTCCAAGCCCTACACTGGGCATTAACTTTTTCTCACCTTTTGCAAATTTGATAGGCGAGAATGTATTGTTTTTATTTCCATTTCTATTACTGGTAGGTTGAACATTTTTCCCCAAATATTTATCAACCACTGAAATGTGAATTGTCTGAAAGCATCTTCCTATTTTTCTTACTGATTTGTACAAACTCTTTACTGAGAATATTAATCCTTGGCTTATCATTTTTGCAAATATTTCCCCTGGTTAGTCATTTGTCTTTTAGTTTTGTCTGGTACTGTTGCTATTTAATTTTGGGGCTGCTCTTGTGTTTAATTTTTGTGTGGTAGACTCTATCAGTCTCATCTGTCTGTCTGTCCCTTACTTGCTTTGAGTGCTTTGACAAGAGCAGCCCCTAAGGTGGCACACGTCCAGGTCAAACCACTGAGCCCTCAGAGAGCATCAGTTGGGCAGCCCATGACCCCACTGGGCCACCAGGGACGAGGAGGGCATGGGCTCCACTCTAAGGAGCAAGCACTTGAGCCTGAAGACCAGGGGATAAAACAGGACCCAGAGGAGAAGGAGATGGAGCCTGGCTCATGGTTTCAGAGGCAAGAAGACTGTTCCTCGGGCACTGGAAAGTGTGATTCGAGCTGGAGGGGCTGCCGGAACTCAGAGGACACGTAGATTGTTGAGTGAAAGAGTTACAGGAGGGCGCTGACAGAAATGGAAGCTGAGCCTTACCCATGGGGTAAGACTATGGCCTTGCATAATCTCACTGTGCATGGATAATCATGCCCTTGCATGGATGGATTCTAAACCACTCGCCTTTAGGTTTAAATGTGACTTTCTCGGGGAGGAGAGGCTTCCCTCAGCCCTCTGCAGCCCAGGGCAGAGGCCCTACTGGGGCCCTCCCAGCACCCAGATCACACCTGTCCTGCTACTGGTGTGCTCTCGCTGCTCTCCTCCAGGGCTCTAGACCTGAGGGACTCTGCCTGCTCCACACTGACCCCCTGAGCCTGAACCCCAGGCTACATGCAGGCACACGTTTGAGGAATGACTGGGAGAAGACAGTGTGAGCAAGGTAAAGAGCAGAAGCTGAAGGAGCCACAGACCATGAGGACAGCAAAAGAGGGCTGTGCACATTTCCACTGCATCTCCGTGAAGAAAATCACAGTAATAAATGGTGTCATTTGGGAACACACAACTTCCAAATGTCTTTAAACTAAAAGTGACCCCTTTACTTGTGGTCAGTAGGGTGGTCACACGTCATTCCTTCATGTCCATTCATGAGCCAGCGCTCCTGGCTGTCCTGACGAGGAGACCACCAAAATGCACGGCTTTCAAAATTGCCTTCAACTCAGATGTTCTGCTAATTAGTCTTCACCCCTACAGTATTTGTTCAGATGAGTTAAAATAAAGAAAAGAGAGCAAAGATCTAGGGTGGCGTGATTACTGAGCGTTCACCAGCAGAACCACGCAGGTGGGTGGACACCCAGAGGCTAACTGGGTTCCACCCAGAGGACCAGGAAGGAGGCTTCAAGAGCAGAAAGTGGGGGTGGGGTGGGGGGGGACTACTGCAGACCCCCCACATTGCTGACAGCCTCCACCCATTCCTGCATAGACTTCTCCATGTGGGTCGCCTTACTCTGCTCACTGTGAGTTACACCCCTGCCCATCCATGTCCCTCCCACCTGTGGAGTTAGTAACATTACAGGTTCTCCAATAAAGTAAGAGGCCTATACTCAGAGAATTATAAGATACTGAAGAAACTGAAGAAGATTCATAGAAATGGAAGCATATACTGTGTTCATGGATAGGAGGAATTAACATCATTAAAATGTCCATACTACCCAAAGCAATCTATAGATTCAACCCAATTCCTATCAAAATACCAATAATATTTTTATTTAAATACCAATAATATATTTTTAAAGATTTTATTTATTGTTAGAGAGAAGGAAAGGGAGGGAGAGAGGGAGAGAAACATCGATGTGACAGAAATACATTGATCAATTGTCCCTCATGTGCCTCCTACTGGGGATCTGGCCCACAACCCAGGTATGTGGCCTGAGTGGGAACCTAACCTGTAGCCTTTAGGTTTGCAGGCTGGGACTCAACCCCCTGAGCCACACCAGCCCGGGCTACCAATAATATTTTATTTTTATTAATCTTGGGAAGAGAGAGAGGTGGCGGGAGGGAGAGAAACATTGACCTGTTGCTCCACCTGTCCATCCATTTATTGATTGACCCTTGCATGTACCCTCACTGGGGATCAAACCCGCAACATTGGACAATGCTCTCACCAACTGAGCTACTCAACCAGGGCCCAATGACATATTTCACAGTACTAGAACAAGAAATCCAAAAATTTATATGGAACCACAAAGATCAAATAGCCTCGGGAATACTGAGAAAGAAGAAAAAATTAGAGGTATACCCTACCTGATAATCAAACTATACTACAAGGCTATAGTAATCAAAATAGAATAGTACTGGCATAAAAACAGATACATAGCTCAATGGAATGGAACAGAGAGCCCAGAAACAAACCCATGTCTATATGGTCAATTAACATTTGACAAAGGAGGCTAGAACATACACATATGATGGGGTAAAGACAGTCCATTAAATACATGGTGCAGGGAAAATTGGACAGATATACACAAAAAAATGAAACTAGATCACCTTCTTAAAGCATATTCAAGAATAAACTCAAAGTGGATTAAAGACTTAAATGTAAGACTCAAAACCATGAAGGTCCTAGAAGAAAACAGACAGTAAAATCTCTGACATGTTTTGCCCTGGCTGGTATGGCTCATTTGGTTAGAGAGTCAACCTGTAGACCGAAAGTTGTTGAAGGTTCACTTCTTGGTCTGGGTGTATATCCAGGTGGTGGGTTCAGTCCCTGGTTAGGGCATGTATGGGAAACAGCCAATCAATGTATGTCTGCTTGTCTGTCTGTCTCTCTCTTTCTCTCAAAGCAATGAAAACAATGCCCTTGGGTGAGGATAAAAAAAAATGAGTAAATAAAAAATCTCTGAGATTTCTCTTAGCAATTTTCTTCTGATATATCTCCTTGGGAAGGAACATAAAAAAAATAAATAAATGGGATCACATCAAACTAAAAAGTTTTTGCACAACAAAGGAAACCATCAACAAAACAAAAGACAACCTGCTGAATTAGATTTGTCAATGATACATCCAACAAGGGGGTAATATCCAAAATTTATAAAGAACTTATACTGCTTAAAGTAAACAATTCAATTAAGAAATGGGCAGAGGACCTGAATAGACATATCTTCAAAGAGGATATACAGATAGCCAATAGACATGAAAAAATACTCAATGTCACTAATCAGAGAGATACCACAATGAGATATCACCTCACACCTGTCAGAGTGGTTATCATCAATAAATCAACAAACAAGTGTTGACAAGGATGTGGTGAAAAGGGAACCCTCGTGCACTGTTGATGGGAATGTAGATTGATGGGGCCACTGTGAAACAAGATAGAGGCTCCTGAAAAGATTAAAAGTGGACCTGTCTTTTGACCCAGCAGTTCTACTTCTGGGTCTATGTCCAAAGAAACCCTAAACACTAATTTGAAAGAATATATGCACTCCTGTGTTCATTGCAGTGTTATTTACAATATATGGAAGCAACCCAAGTGCCCATCAATAGATGATTACATAAAGAAAAGGTAGTACATATATACAAGGGAATATTACTCGGCCATAAAAAAGAATTGAATCCTTTTCCTTCCCATCAAGATGGTGGCATAGGTAAACACAGCTCATGTCATTGCACAATCACATCAAAATTACAACTAAATTATAGAACAATCATCACTCAGAACTGAGAAACCACACTATTCCAGACTGAGCCACAGAGAAAGTAGGTGGGTGCCATATCTGTCACTCCAATAACCTTGATAACACTGCTTGCCCTACCCTGGAGGCTTCCTGAGACTCTGTCCCACCCAACTTATGGGCCCACCCAAGCTGCTTTCGCATAAGTATGACTGGTCGTGGCTCATGCTTCCCAACTTCCTAAATCTTCTCAAAAGCAACAGCCAATCTCAGTGAGCCCTGAGCCCCCATATCCTTTTCTAAGTGGCCCCAGGCATGGCACCAGCAGCAGCCAGCCTAGATTCACAGTTTGGCTTTACCTGGGAACCTCTAAGACCAGCACAAGTAGCAACAATCTCAGAATGCTTTAGAGACCAGGCAGGGTGGCCCTGGCAAAGACAGGTGGGGTTGACCTTGACCTGCACCACCCAGGAAACCCCAGAGCCTGTGCACCCAGTGGACAGCTACAGACCATATCGGAGCACCACCACCCTGCCCCTACCCAGCTGATGATCCTCCACAGAGGGTGCAGGTCAGTGGTCAGTGGTCACAAACAGTCCCTACAACTGACTGGCCTGGGTAAATCCCTCCCATTGACCTGCCAACAGCAACGAATGCTCATCTACAAGAGGAGGGTGTACTCAGCCCACACAAAGAGCACACCTTGAGTACCCAACTTGGGTGATAGGGGAGGCTATGCCACTGGGCCCTACAGGACACCTACTACATTAGGCCACACTACCAAGACACAGAGTCAAAGCAGCTCTACCTGATACATAGAAACAAACACAGGGAGGCTGCCAAAATGAGGAGACAGAGAAACATGGTCCAAGTGAAAAAACAGATCAAAACTCCAGAAAAAGAACTAAACAAAATGGAGATGAGCCATCTATCAGATTCAGAGTTTAAGATACTGGTTATAAAGATGTACCAAGGAACTCAGTGAGGACCTCAACAGCATTAAAAAATCCAGTCAGAAATGAAGCCTTCACTAATTGAAATAAAGAACAATTTATGGGGAAACAACAGTAGAGTGGATAAAGCCAATAATCAAAAATATAAGGAAGCAAAAAACAATGAATCAGAACAACAGGAAGTAAAAAGAATCCAAAAACAATGTATAGTATAAGCAGGATAGCATAAGCAACTTCTGGGACAACTTCAAGGGGCCCAACATTCACATCATAAGGGTGCCAGAAGGAAAAGAGAAAGAGCAAAATATTGGAAATCTTTTTGAAAAGATAATGAAAGAAAATTCCCCCAATTTAGTGAAGGAAATAGACATGCAAGTCCAGGAAGCACAGAGAGTCCCAAACAAGATGGATGCAAAGAGGCCCACTCCGAGACACATTATAATTAAAATGCCAAATGTTAAAGATAAAGAGAGAATCTTAAAAGCAGCAAGAGAAAAGCACTTAGTTACCTACAGGGGAGTTCCCATAAGACTGTCAGCTGATTCCTCAAAAAAAAAAAAAAAACTGTGCAAGCCAGAAGGGATTGGTAAGAAATATTCAAAGTCATGAAAAGCAGGGACCTACAGCCAAGATTGCCCTACCACCAAAGATATCATTTAGAATTGAAGGTAAAGAACTTCCCAGAAGAAAAAACTAAAGGAGTTCATCATCACTGAGCCATGACTATAAGAAATTTTAAAAGGACTTATTTAAGAAAAAGAAGATCAAAACTATGAACAATAAAATGGCAATAAATACATATCCTGAACAACTGAATCTAAAAAACAAACTAAGCAAACAAGAAGAATACAGACAGAATCATAGATATGGAGAACATTTTGATGGTTGCCAGATGGGAAGAGGATATGGGGAGGAGGGTGAAGAGGTGAGGGGATTAAAAGTATAAATAGTTACAGAATAGCCAGGGGGATGTAAGGTACAGTATAGAAGATCAAGTAGCCAAAGAATTTATACATATGACCCATGAACAATGGCATGGGGATTGCCTGAGGGCGTGGGGGTTGTTGGATGGAGGGGGGCAAAGGGGAAAAGTTGGGACAACTGTAACAGCATAATCAACAAAATATAACTAAAAAAAAGAATGAAATATTACCATTTGTGACAGCATGGATGGACATTGAGGGTATTGTGCTCAGTTAAATAAGTCAGAGAGAGACAAATTATATGATATCACTTATATATGGAATCTAAAAACAAAATAAACAAATAAAATTAAAACAGACTCAAAAATGCAGAGAGCACCAAGGATAGAGGGATGGGGGAGCTGGGTGAACAAGGTGAAGGGATTAAGTACCAATCGGCAGTTCTGAACCATCATGGGGATGTAAACTACAGCATAGGAAATACAGTCAATAACATTGTAATAACTGTGTATGGTGCCAGGTCAGTACTGGAAGTATCAGGGGGAACACTTTATAAAGTATATGTTTGTCTAACAACTATGCTGTACACCTGAAGCCAATACCAAATAACATTGAAAGTAAACTATAATTGAAAAAAAATATCAGGGTTTCTGAAATCCATACTTATTTTTTCAATCAAAGCCACAAACAATATTATTGTCATGAGAGTATTGGAGCAGGGGAGGCCCAGTATTTTGTACACTGAAGGGGTAAAAAAGGTTGCGAAAGTCCTCAGACGAGGTCCTTTTACCCGGCCGAGCCTGCTTGGAAGGCAGGACACCTGTGCAGAAGACACAGCAGGTGCCTGCTCTGCCCTCCAGCCTCATTGGCTAGGGTGGGAACTCAGGTCACCTGCCCATTCTTTCATTCCTCCTGCAAATACTTACTGAGCTTATCATTCCAGGAGGCTGGTATGTGGCCTTCCAAGATGGCAGGGATGGGCAGCCAGCACCAGATGTCAGCTGGGGAGCCAGGCCCACCAAGAAAGGGGGGACACTAAGAAGGCAGGAGAGGGAGAGAGGCAATGGGTCGGGAGCGCAGAGGCAGAGAGTCAAGCTGCTTCCCACAGACCTCATGGACTTGGCCTCGCAGGACACCCGGCCCACGCACTCTGCTCTGAATGCCTCCCCCAGGCACTCACTCCCACTTTACGCCCCTGACCCTGCACCTCCGCCCTGTCATGCAGGCGTACTCACCATTAAAGTGAGCTCAGTGTCATGCCCCAGCCCTGCTCATTTCTGAGCACTGCGTTCCAGAAAGGCTCCATCCTCCACAGTGACCAGAGCCAGAGTCCCCCACTCTTTCTCCACCCCACCGCTCAACCAGTCAATCCCCAAGGCCCTGAGAGCCTTACCGCTACTTAGCCCACTTTCTCCGTTCCTGCTGCACCACGCAAGCCCAGGCCACCATTGTCTTTTTCCTGGACACTGGCAACAGCCTCCTAACTAAACTTGCCCTAAGCTTGCCCTTCCTTACCTGGCCCTCTGCCGCATGCACACTGCCAAATAGCCATCTGGTGCCCAGATCTGATCTGGCCCCTCTCCTGCTGACTTTCCTTCTTTAGTTCCCTCTTGCCTCCTCAGCTGGTCTTCCTGATTCTCCTGCTCCCCTTTCCAGACTCCCTGCAGCTCTGTTGAGCCCCTTTAGTTCCTCACCACAGCAGCCCTTCACACCTTCACGTTCACTGTACCTGGAATTCCTTCCTATGCTTATACATGATCGTCTTATACGCTCCAGTTCAAAGGCCACCTCCTCTATGAAGCCTTCCCTGGTTTCCCTACAGCAGAGCTGTGGTCCCTTGTCCCTTCTTTTATTCTGCGTCAGCACTTAGCACAATAGGCTGTGCTTGTCCTTTTATATCCATCCCCCCAACAACTATGGGCTCCCCCGGGCGGGTGCGTGAAACATCTCTGATCCCCGGGAAACAGCAGGCACCCAGTGTTTGCTAAATGAATGAGCAAAGGAGAGACAGAGAAAGGAGATGACGGCACACCAAGAGGGAGCAGGGGACAAAAGAAAGCAAGGTGATCAGAGTGAAGGGACAAACAGAATGCCTGATGCCCAGCAGGAGAGTGAGGAGGGGGCTAGACAGGAGCTGATGGGTCACCCACAAATGGGCCCTTTCCTCTAGGAGCCCTGGCCTGTAGGGTGGGCAGGCAGCCCTGGCCCAGCACAGGTAGGCACTCAATCCACGTGGCTGACTAATCAAAGGAGGCAGACAACACATGGAAAAGGATAAAGTGGCCCAGACAGGATGGGATGGGCTACTCAGGAAAGCACAGTCTGGGCCCCTGCTGCCCCGACTGCACTGTCCCCTTGACTACAGCCCCCTGGGCTGTGGCTTGTCTGGACAACACTCCTCCAGTGACCCGGCCCCCTTCCCCAGTCGAGTCCTGTCGGCAGGGCAGGCCTCCCTGCAGGGCTCCCCCACATCTCCCCAGAAGCAGTGCCACACCAATGCTGAGGCAGAAAGCATGGCCAAGCCTCACTGTCTGACCCAGCTGGGTCTTCGTGGTCACAAGTGGGTCCCCTTTGGTGTCTCCTGCTCCATAGAGAAGGCCACACTCTCCCCGGAACTTCTTGTGGACGTGGGAAATACCAGAGCATCCCCGTGGGTCTTGCCAGCTCTTCTCAAAGCCAAGCCCAGGAACAGCTGCACCCTCTCCTGCAGCCAGGCAGGGACCTGTGCCTCAGGGAACTACGAGGAGAGACCCTCCCTTCCAAAAAACAAAGCCACCTTAGCAGCAGGCATCTGCGATCACAAACCCGAGGACCATGGAAATAGCCATCTAAGGACAGGGCGCTGAGTGGACAGCTGTCCTGGAAGGAATGTTGACCACTTGGGCTCATTTGTTTCTTGGGGACATTCTTTGAATGGAATCATATTTTATGTGGCTACTTTTACTTGGCAATGCACTAGTGCCATTCGCCCAGTGTTCCATGTAGTTTTGAACCATGCGTTTTTCCTAGTGTTTAGAATTCTATTCTGTGGACCTACTGCAATTGATTTATTCATTTTACTACTGATAGGTATCTGGGTAGTTTCCGTTTTTGCCTGTTCCAAAAGTGCTGCTGTGAATATTCCAGTACCTGTCTTAGGGACACAAGTATTCATTTGTATGGGTAGACGCTTGGCATTGGGATCGCTGGGTCATAAAGCAGATGTATGTTCAGCCTCAAAAGGTTCTCAGGTGATGTCCAACTCATGGCCAGGGTTATGAAACCACTGGACGAATCTTGCCTCGCTCCTACTTCCTTTGTGGTTTCTGCACTTGAGGGTCAATCCTTCTACACGGCCTCTGGACCCAGGGCCCTGACCTTCCGGTGCCTTCACCCTGCCCCTCTGGAGTTCCAGGAACATCCTTGGCAAGACAGGGATTTGCATTGTTAATAGAGATTTCCTCCACCCGTTAAGGTCATAAAGCACACTTACTAAGTTGTGCCAAGAAACAAGTAAGAAGGCCAGCAGCCTCCCCGTGTGGCCAAGGCCAGCTCCGAGCCACGCGGTGCCCTCCGGAAGGGCTGCGCCCTGGCACGCAGCTCAGACCTCTCCAGAGGGAAGGTGGAACTATGGATATAGTCAGGCTCATCACAAGTCTGCTGAAATGTGAAGATAAAAGGTAATATTCTCCTTCTGCAAAAAATAATTCTAACATTTCTAACACAGGAGTGGCACTTACACACTTGCCCAGAAGCTGCCCCTCACTTTTTATTTTCTAAGCTGCTATTTTGTATCTAGGACAACTAACTGCTTTGCCCTTTCTGCTGAGTAGAAAAGGGGAGGAACTCCCTAATGGAATTCCATACTGAGTGTAAGGGGTGGGGCTCAGGGAGTTGGGGCCACAAGGTGGATCCCAATCCAGCTGTCCTGCTCGGCAACACTGGCAAGGACTCAGGGATGGGAGGCACTCAGATAGGCACAGACATCCTTCTCAGAAGCTGGCCTGAGAACACCTGAACCAGAAAGGTGCTTGGTTTCCCTCCACTACCTGTGGTATCTTTGAAATGAGGGAGATGTGCAGTGCCAGAGGCTCTGCTTCCCAACATCACAGTCTGTCCTGAAGGACCCTGGCCACAGCTGGCAGAGCTATGGGTGTGCTCTGGCCCCAAGCACAGCCCTCACAAGCTGACCAGCAACCTCTTTAGAATGATGAGAGGAGCAGGCCCATCAGATTCCCTTTCTGAGCCCTACGAGATGTGCAGTCAGAGGCAGTGAGCAGGCAATACTGGAGCAGAACCTCTGCGTGCACCTGAGACTGGGTCAGGAACGAGGCAAGTGGGTGCAGAGAGGAGCAGGGCCACGGGCCAAGCCCCCAGTCTGGGAACAGCAAAGACAGCCTGCTCCCCGTGGCTGCCCATTAACTTTGAACTCTGCTTCCAGTGCCCTAGCACTTGCAGCCAGACAAGAAGCCACACACTCGGTATGCCCAAAGACCACACACAAGGCCACACACGCACCACCTCTTCGGCAGGGGACACCACTTCTTTTTCCTAGGTGGAAATCGGAGGCTTGGTGGAGTTCAGTGATGGCACACACAGGCCTCGGTGAAACTGGGACCCCGTGGAGGTGTGTCTGACACCCAAACCTGGGTTATACCATGTGCCCCACAAGACGTCAGGGCCAGGAAGGGACAGGACTCTCGGCATGCTTGAACGAAGTCAAACCCTATTAACTGAGGGGGCCCCTAGGGAGAAGAGAGGTGACCAGATCTGGCTCTTTTTTTTTTCAGTACAATTTATTGATTATGCTATTGCAATTGTCCCATTTCCTCCCTTCATTCCCCTCCACCCTGCACACCCTCTCCCACCCACATTCCCCCCCTTTAGTTCATGTCGATGTGTCAGAAGTTCTTTAGCTTCTACATTTCCCATACTATTCTTGCCCTCCCCCTGTCTATTTTCTACCTGCCATCTATGCTACTTATTCTCTATATCTTTTCCCCCTCTCTCCTCCTCCCACTCTCCTGTTGATAACCCTCCATGTGATCTCCATTTCTGTGTTTCTGTTCCTGTTCTGGTTGTTTGCTTAGCTTGCTTTTGTTTTTGTTTTAGGTGTGGTTGGTAATAATTGTGAGTTTGCTGTCATTTTACTATACACGTTTTTTATCTTCTTTTTCTTAGATAAATCCCTTTAACATTTCATATAATAAGGGCTTGGTGATGATGAACTCCTTTACCTTGACCTTATCTGGGAAGCACTTTATCTGCCCTTCCATTCTAAATGAAAGCTTTGCTGGATAGAGCGATCTTGGATGTAAGTCCTTGCCTTTCATGACTTGGAATACTTCTTTCCAGCCCATTTTTGCCTGTAAGTTCTCTTTTGAGAAATCAGCTGACAGTCTGATGGGAACTCCTTTGTAGGTTACTGTCTCCTTGTCTCTTGCTGCTTCTAGGATTCTCTCCTTCATTTTAATCTTGGGTAATGCAATTGTGATGTGCCTTGGTGTGTTCCTCCTTGGGTCCAACTTCTTTGGGACTCTCTGAGCTTCCTGGACTTCCTGGAAGTCTATTTCCTTTGCCAGATTAGGGAAGTTCTCCTTTATTGGTTGTTCAACTAAGTTTTCCACTTGTTGCTCTTCCTCTTCCCCTTCTGGTACCCCTATAATTCGGATGTGGAAACGTGTAGAGATGTCCTGGAGGTTCCTAAGCCTCTCCTCATTTTTTTGAATTCTTATTTTTTCCTTCTTTTCTGTTTGGTTGTTTCTTTCTTCCTTCTGGTCCACTCCATTGATTTGAGTTCCAGTTTCCTTCCCATCACTATTGGTTCCCTGTACATTTTCCTTTGTTTTATTTTATTTAGTGTAGCCTGCATTTGTTCATCTAATTTGTGACCAAATTCAACCAATTTTGTGAGCATCCTGGTCACCAGTGCTTTGAACTGTGCATCTGATAGGTTGGCTATCTCTTGGTTACTTAGTTGTATTTTCTCTCGAGCTTTGATCTGTTCTTTCATCTGGGCCATTTTTTGTCTTGACACACCTGTTACGTATGAGGTGTGGAGCCTTAGGTGTTCACCAGGGCGGGGCAATGCAGTTGCTGGGTTGCTACGCGGTAAGTGGGGGCGATGTCAGAGAGGGAACAATGGCGCGTGCTCCGCTCTCTGCCAGATTTCAGTCACTTCTCCTGCTTCTCACAAGAAAAGCAGGGCCCTCTGGTGCTGATTCCTGGATGGGTGGGCTTGTGCACACTCCAGGACCCCGTGGGTCTCTCCAGCGAACTCTCCTGTGAGGCTGGGAGTATCTTCCAGAACTCAACTCCCACAGGTGTTTTCAATCGGTGTTTTGAGGCTTTATTTCCCGGCGCTGGGACCCTGGGTTGCACGGTCTGTCTCACTCCCCAGTTTCGCCTGGTTTATCTGTGCGTGAATATGGGACCCCTGGTCAGCCTTGTACGCCATGCCCCTCAACAAAATGCCACCTCACTGGGTCTGCCTGCTGCCGCCTTGTCTTGAGTCCTCTCCACCTGGCGCCCAACTCCGCCCCTCCTACCAGTCTGGATAAATGTTTCTTCTGTAACTCCTTGGTTGTCGGACTTCCATACAGTTCAATTTTCTGTCAGTTCTGGTTGTTTTTTGTTTCTAAATTATTGTTGTTCTTATTTTGGTTGTGGGAGGAGGCCCAGTGTGTCCACCTACGCCTCCTTCTTGGCGGGAGGTCCCAGATCTGGCTCTTGATCTCCTCTCATCCTCAGTTCAGCTCTAGTGTTGCAGTGGAGACAGCACCATCCCCATTGTACAAAGGAGGAAACTGAGGCCCAGAGAGGCAAAGCATCTCGCTCCTGACTACATAACTGGAAAGTAGTGGAGCTTGAATTTAAACTCCAGTCTGGCTGAAAGCGTGTACTCTTTCTAACGTGGCACAGAGCTGGGGGAGCTCACGGGCCTTGGCCTTCTGCTGTCTCCTGTGGCTTTCCCAGCTGTAGGGCCAGGTCGCGGCTCTCCCCAAGAGCCTCCCCCGTGCAGGGGGATTGGAGGACACAGGAGGGGGGTCTATTAGGCTGAGATGACCATGCAGGTGCCCTCTGGGGAGTGGGATTCCTTAGATCACACCCCCTCCCCCTGCCTTTATCTCCTCTATTCAGAGAACCATACAAGCAGAGTTACTTGTTCAGGAGGAGATGTGGGCTGGCCCAGCCCTCTGGGGGTAGCCAGATCCATCTAGAGCAAGGACCCCTCTGGTGCTAACAAGAACTCCTTCCACCTACAGACCTCTCAGAAACCCTGAATTTTCCATCCAGTGGGAGCTGGGAGGGGCAAGATCAAGGTTGGCTCCATCGCGCACTCTCAGCAGCCAAGATACTGCCTGCTGCCCTTAGATGCTTGGCTGACTGGACCAGCCCTGGTTAAAGGACCCCAATTCCCCTTTCCCCTGCTCCCTGGCCTTCCACCTGGGCCTGAGCTCTCCCAACACACCAGAAAGGCCTAGCTGCTCATGAAGATGAAATTCAGGAGCAAGTGCTCAGGCTGATGCCCCCCCTGCACTTGGGAAGTGGGCTAATGAGGTGCCCCCCAGCTCTGCCTGGGCCCCACTTCACTAACCTGATCCTGCCCAAGGTGGAGTCCCTCTTGTTCTCATCCCACAGTACCTCTTTTCCCTGAAGCCTGGTTGGCTTGTACCTGCAGGAAGAGCAGATCTCTTCCTACCTGTGTCCACATCCAGTCCACTCAGCTACCTTCCTTTGCCACATTGCTTGTTTACATGGCTGTCTCCCCACTAGACTGTGTATTCATCTCTTGCACCAGGACCTCACACGACTTTAGTCATGTAGTCAGTGCTCAATAACTGTTTATTGAGTAAACAAATGCTTCCCCATGAAAAGCCACTCTGTGTTTGTTCGGTGGCAGTAGGGCTTTAGAACACAAACATAAGACCTGGAGCAAGAGCAACCCACTCAAGTTTGCATCTGGTTTCCTCTGACCCTCTGGGTGGCCCCCAGTGTCCTCCCTCTGAGTTTGCTCCCCCTTGACCTGCAGATCTTCAGGGCTGCCGTGAGAATCCAAGAGATCACGGCCCAGTCCTGGGGAAGGGGGCAGTTCTCACAGCCTTACTCATTGAGCCTCACCCCTGCCAGCACCACTGAGAGCTGAGTTGGCCCTGAGTCCATCATGTCCCTTGAAGGATCCCTAGAGGTACAGCTCTCCATGGAAAGTAGAGATTGAGGCACCACGCGGCCCCAAACTGTACCCACAAACTTCATACATACCCTGACCAACTGAGTCTTTCCCCTAGACTACAGCCAAAAAGAGAAGCTGGGACCAGGGCCTTCTCCACACGTGGGCCACACCGAGTGACTGCCTCCCACACCTCTTGAGCCCAGAGGCACTCCCGACCCTCGGCCCAGAGCACAGGTCCGGCCCTGCTCAGGATGCGGCCCTTTCTTCTCCTCCCTCCACCAGAAGTTTGAGGCCAGCAATTGCTGCCCCCTTTCTGGCCTGCAGAGTGAAAACAGTTCCCAGGGAGACAGGTAGGATAAACAGCTGAAACATTGAAACCCAGGAGCTTTGCTTATAGGAATATCCAGGATTTCCTAGGAAGCCCAGGCCACATGAGCAGGCAGTTGGTTCTGCAGAGAGAGATCTGCCTGTTCCTGAGGCAGCCTCTCTTTGAGCTGGCACCCCTGGACCTGGTCACAGACCACTTTTTCTTGGCAGGCCATTTGGGGCCTGGCCGTTCTCAGACAAGAAGCTGGTCATTCAGGTCTAAAAACAGACTTGCATTCATTAAGAAACAGAGCACCCCTGTGCTCCAGTGGCCGTCCTCTGGTGGACCTGCTAAGGGGAGGGCTCACAGGCAGTCTCCGAGGCTCAGACACCCCCACTCGAGGCTGCCAAGCGGTGGGGCTACTCTTGGGACAAGTCAGCTCTGTCCATTCATGGATACCATCCAGCACACCCCATTCCACCTACCACACGCCCTTAGAATCATCCTGACCTTGTGGATCCGCCAGGCTCTTCACAAGGCTCAGGCAGATGGGAGGGGTCTCAGGGTCCTGAAGAGCCTGAGTGCGGGGGTAGGAAGACAGGAGGTGGGCCTGGAAGGACCTCCCACTGCTGAGGGGCCTCAGAGGAGCTACTCTCTCTTTCTGGGCCACAGTTACTCCTCTGCAACAAGGCAAGAAACTCTCAGCCCAGGAGGGAAAGTAAATGCCCAAGGGAAAACCCAACCAGAGCCCAGCACTGGGTGCACTGCAGATGGCCACTGGCCCATTGTGGTCAGAAAAAGCCCTGTCCTTCAAGGGACTGGCAGGAGCACAGTCCTCCAGGGCTGCCAGCCTCTCTCTGCCTTCCTCCTACAAACACCACCTGAAGGCTTGCTGTTTGCTCAGCTCTGTGTGAGGGTTATGTGCACTAAGAGGGATAAGGCAAGATACTATCCCCAGAATGCCTGGTGGGAGAGGCAGACATGAAACAAATATTTATATAAAGCAATACATAATTACAGCTGTGAAATATATTCTATGAAGGAAAAGCACAGCGTCCTGGGAGGACCTCCATCAGGGCGTCCTAACTCAGCCATGGAGAGCTGGGAAGACTTCTTGAAGCAACAGCAGCATTTGAGCTGATAGCCAGTGGATGCTAATCAGGTGGGGTCGGGGGTTGCTGGAGAAAGTTGGAGAAGGGGCATTATAGACAGGCTGCAATGTGCAAAGGGCCTGTGGCCAGAGGCGTGTGGCATTTATGAGGAACACAAACAGAGCCTTTGTGTCTGGAGGGTAGAAATGAACAGCGCAGCGGTGGGCAATGAGGCTAGAGCAGTTGGTAGGCTTAAATCATGCAGGGGCCTGGCGCCAGTAAGGGTTTTCATCGTTCTCTTAAAAGCAATGGGGAACCAAGGAAGGGATTTAAACAAGGAAATACACTATCAACTTCACACGTTAAAGAGATGACTCTGAGGGCTCGCTTTGGCAGCACGCTTGCTGAAGTTGGGACGGTACAGAAAAGATTAGTATGGCCCCCGTGCAAAGATGACATGCATATTCGTGAAGCGTTCCACATTTTTTTCATAATCTTTTGCAATGTATTTTTTATCTTAGACATTTTATTTTTTATCTGTAAATATTTCATTAAAAAATCTTTCATACACTTTTGGTGGGATTGCAAATTGGTGCAGCCATTATGGAAAGCAGTATGGAGGTTCTTCAAAAAATCAAAAACAGAATTACTATATGACCCAGAATTTCCATTTCTGGCTATCTACCTGAAGAAAATAAGAAATACTCATTCCAAAGGGCATATGTGCCCACATGTTCATCAAGTAACATGTTCTGAGTTACTTGAATAGCTAAGATTTGGAAGCAGCCTAAATGTTTATTGATGGATGGATGTGCAAATTAGATGAGGTATATACATGCAATGGAATATTACGCAGCGATAAAAAGAATAGTTGTGCACTTTTGACAACACGGACGCATCTCTAGAAGGCACTATGCTGAGTGAAGTAACTCACACAGAGGACAAATACCATATGATTTCACTCACATGTGGAGTCTACAAACCCAAACAAGTGAACAAACAAGACAGAAATGGACTTGGAGACGCGGAGAAAAGAACTGACGGTGGCCAGAGGGGAGAGGGGGAGGGGGCGGGTGAAGAAGGTGGAGGGGCGTTAAGAGGTGCACACGTGCAGCCATAATGCAAACAGCCACGGAGACACGCTGCACGGAGTAGAGAATACGACCAATACTGTTATGACAGCCTCGTGTGGTGGCGGGTGGTCACGAGGCTTATTGTGATCACTTCGTTAGGTGTGTAAGTGTCGAATAACTATATCATACACCTGAAACTAATATAATATTGTATGTTAAATGTATTTTAATAATAAAAATTAAAAGAAATTAAAATTTAAAAAAACAGATGACTGGTGCATAGATGTGCTTAGAGTAGATCAAAGGAGGTGGAGCGGGGGGAGTAGAGGGTGAGTATTGACGAAACAGGAACAACCTCGTGTCGGTGGTTGTTAGACCTGGCTGATGGACACATCGGATCCACCCTACGACTGGCCCCTCTTCTACATGTTCGAAATTTTTCATGAGGACAGATTGGTTAGGAGACTATATTCCAGCGGAGAAATAATGTCCCAGACTTGATGGCAGCGATGATGGAGGGCCAGAGATGGATTCAGGATATATGTTTCCAAATGGAACCAACCTGACTTGGTGATCCATTAGATACGGGGTGTAAGGGGAAAAAAATCAAATGTGACAGCTGATTTTTGGTTCAATCAAGTATGATACTGCTCTGTATTGCTGGAAAAAAAAACAGGGGGAAATGTCTTTGTATTGGAAAAAGAACATCTTTGAAGGCAACAATTGTGAGTTCAGTCTTGAACATGTGTGAGAAACATTTAAGGGGAGGTGTCAGGCCATATATGGCTAAAAAGCTCAGGAGAAAGGTCCAGGCTGGAGAGATAACTTTCTGAGTTACTTGACCTGTGGTGGTATGGGAACTAGGAAGACACCCCAGGGAAAGTGCATCCATAAAGAAGAGAAGCTGTCAACCAAGGTGCCAAGACTGAGTCAACGAGGGGAAAAGTCGTTTTTCAGCAAACGCACTGGGACACCTGGATATGCACAGGCAAGATAATTCAGTTGGACCCTATCTTGCACCACATAAAAATTTTAACTGAAATATGTCAGAGCTAAAGCTATTAAACTCCTAGAACAAAACATAGATGTAAATCTTTGTGACCTTTGATTAGACAATGGTCTCTTAAGATATGACATCAAAACCACACACACACACAAAAAAAAAACAGAAGAAAAAGTAGACAAATTAAACTTCATCAAACTTAGAAACTTTTGTGCTGCTGCTGTCATCAAGAAAGTGAAAAGAAAACCCACAGACAAGAAAACAACTGCAAATCAAATATCTAATGAGAGATTCGTGTCCAGAACACAAAGCACTCTCACAACCTTGCAGACAAGCTCGCTGAGTGAAATAAGCCCGCCACAAAAAGACAAACACTGTGTGACCCCACTGGTACGAAGTATCTAGAGGAGTCACGTTCAGAGAGCCAGAAAGGAGAGTGGTGGTTGCCAGGGGCTGGGGGAGGGGAACATGAAGAATTATTTAAAGGGTATAGAGTTTCAGTTTTGCAAGATGAAGTCCTGGAAACGGAGTGCACAACAATATAAATATACTTGACACTACTGAAACTGTACCAGTGAACATGGAGATGGTTAAGATGGTAGTTTTTATGTCACACATTTTTCTTAACCATAACTTAAAACTTTTTTTAAGAAGGGACTCTTAAAACTGAACAATATACCCTGGCTGGTGTAGCTCAGTGGATTGAGCGCAGGCTGTGAACCAGGCATCGCAGGTTCGATTCCCAGTCAGGGCACATGCCTAGGTTGCAGGCCATGTCCCCCAGCAACTGCACATTGATGTTTCTCTCTCTCTCTCCCTCACTTCCCTCTCTAAAAATAAATAAATAAAAATCTTTAAAAACTGAACAATAAAAAGACAAATAATCCAACCAAGATGGACAAATGTTTGAAGAAACATTTTTCTGAAGAAGATATCAAAGACCAATTAGTACATGAAAAGATGCTCAACATCATTAGTCATGGGGAAACTGCAAGTCAAAACCACGATGAGCTACCACTCCACGCCCACCAGGAGACTATGATCAATACCAGGGGCTGGTGAGTATGTGGGGAAATCGGAACCCTCAATAACTGCTAGTGCAAGTGCTTTGGAGAACAATTCAGTGGTTCCTCAAATGGTTAAACACAGAGTTCCTGTATGACCCTGCAATTCCACTCCCAGGCTTATACCCAAGAGGACTGAATACATGTCCACATAACATTTTATAGAAGAATGCTCACAGCGACTTCCGGCCAAGATGGAGGCATAGGTAGACACACTGTGCCTCCTCACACAACCAAAAGAAGGACAACAACAATTTAGAAACAAAACAGCAACCAGTACCATCAGAAAATTGAACTGTATGGAAGTCCAACAACCAAAGTGTTAAAGAAGAAACATTCATCCAGACCGGTAGGAGGGGAGGAGCGGGGAGGCTGGGTGGAGAGGACTCGCAGCAAAGTAGCAGCAGGCAGACCCAGCGAGGCGGCGGATTGTGGAGGGGCTTGGCATACAAAGCAGCTGGCAGACCAGGCGGTCCCACATCTGTGCACAGATAAACCAGGCAAAACTGGGGAGTGAGACAGACCGCACAACCCAGGGCTCCAGCTCAGGGAAATAAAGCCTCAAAACACTGATTGAAAACACTTGTGGGGGTTGGAGTACTGGGAAACTCCCAGCCTCACAGGAGAGTTCGTTGGAGAGACCCACAGGGTCCTAGAATGTACACAAACCCACCTACCCAGGAATCAGCAGCAGAAGGGGCCAGTTTGCTCGGGGGGAATCGGCGGAAGGGACTGAAGTCCGGCAGAGAGAGGAGTGAGCGCCACTGTTCCCTCTCGGACCCTTCCACCAACTTTGTTGCCTCAGCCCTGGTGAACACCTAAGGCTTTGCCCCTCACTACATAACAGGTGCATCAAGACAAAAAAAAAAAAAAATGGCCCGCATGAAAGAACAAATCAAAACTCCAGAAAAAATACAACTAAGTGACCAAGAGATAACCAACCTATCAGATGCACAGTTCAAAGCACTGGTGATCAGGATGCTCACAGAATTGGTTGAATTTGGTCACAAATTAGATGAACAAATGAAGGCTACACTAAATGAAATAAAGGAAAATTTACAGGGAACCAATAGTGATAGGAAGGAAACTGGGACACACATCAATGGTGTGGACCAGAAGGAAGAAAGAAACAACCAAACAGAAAAGAAGGAAGAAATAAGAATTCAAAAAAATGAGGAGAGGCTTAGGGACCTCCAGGACATCTCTACACGTTCCAACATCCGAATTATAGGGGTACCAGAAGGGGAAGAGGAAGAGCAACAAGTGGAAAAGTTATTTGAACAACCAATAAAGGAGAACTTCCCCAATCTGGCAAAGGAAATAGACTTTCAGGAAGTCCAGGAAGCTCAGAGAGTCCCAAAGAAGTTGGACCCAAGGAGGAACACACCAAGGCACATCACAATTGCATTACCCAAGATTAAAATGAAGGAGAGAATCCTAGAAGCAGCAAGAGACAAGGAGACAGTAACCTACAAAGGAGTTCCCATCAGACTGTCAGCTGATTTCTCAAAAGAGACCTTACAGGCAAGAAGGGGCTGGAAAGAAGTATTCCAAGTCATGAAAGGCAAGGACCTACATCCCAGATTGCTCTATCCAGCAAAGCTTTCATTTAGCATGGAAGGGCAGATAAAGTGCTTCCCAGATAAGGTCAAGTTAAAGGAGTTCATCATCACCAAGCCCTTATTATATGAAATGTTAAAGGGACTTATCTAAGAAAAAGAAGATAAAAAACGTGTATAGTAAAATGACAGCAAACTCACAGTTATGAACAACCACACCTAAAACAAAAACAAACTTAGCAAACAACTAGAACAGGAACAGAACCACAGAAATGGAGGTCACATGGAGGGTTAGCAACAGGGAAGGGGAGGAGGAGAGAGGGGGAAAAGGTACGGAGAGTAAGTAGCACAGATGGTAGGTAGAACATAGACAGGGGGAGGGCAAGAACCGTATGGGAAATGTAGAAGCTAAAGAACTTGTAAGTATGACACGTGGACATGAACTAAAGGGGGGGATGTGGGTGGAAGGGGTTGGGCAGGGTGGAGGGGAGTGAAGGGGGAAAATGGGACAATTGTAATAGCATAATCAATAAACTATATTGAAAAAAATAAAAATAAAAAATAAAGTAGTTTAGCTAAGAAGCAACACAAATGCTTCACAGGCATCATGTGTGGCACATAATCAACAACATCAAGACATAAAAAAAGAATGCTCACAGCATTAAAATTATTATTATCCTATAGCCCAAAAGTGTCAATCCTGATATCCATCAACTGATGAATGGACAAATGAAATGTGGTATAGCCATACAGTGGAATATTATTCAGCTGTTAAAAAACACAAAGTACTGATACCTGCTACAATATGAATGAAGCTTAAAAACACTACACTAAGTGAAAGAAGCTAGTCACACAATACCACATATTTTATGATTCCAGGTACAGGAAACACCCAGAACTGGCAAATGCATAGAGAGAAAAAATGGATTAGTAATTGCCAGGGGCTGAGGGGAGGGGAGCACAGGAAGTGATAGGTGAACACAGAGTTTCTTTCTGGGTGATGAAACCGTTCAGGACTTAGTGATAATGGTTGCACAACTTCGTGAATATACTAAAAGCCACTGCATTGTACATTTTAAAAGGGTGAATTTTATGGTATGTGAATTGTACAGTTGTCCTTTGTTATACACAAGGGGGTTGGTTCCAGCCCCCTCGCCCAATGCTGTGGATATCAAATACCAGGATGCTCAAACCCCTCAAAAAATGGTGTTGTACTGCCTATCACCTATATTGCCATGATATGCAGGGCTCACCGACATATCATCACTTCATTCACGGGGATTCAGTGTGGAATTTTTTGGGATTCCCTCCCGTTCCCAAATATTTTCCATCCCTGGTTGATTGAATCCAGGGATGTGAAACCGGAGGATATACCCACCGCCAACAGTTTCTGAGGAGGGGGATGGGGAGAGAAGTCTGGGACTTCAAGAAGCACAACACTCACAGGCTGTGTGGGGAAGGAAGAGGAATCCCTCAGGAGCTTAGGAGAGAGGGTCCTCAGAGGTAGAAAGTAAATCAAATGTATAAGCTGTTGTGAAATCCCAAGGAGTGTTTCAAAAAGGAGGGATGGGAAGGCAGTGCAGTTCGCCGAGAGGCCCAGGACTAGGTGCTAAAGGCCCGCCCCACTACCCGCTTCCCCAGCCGCGACTGCGTCCCAGGGGTGCACAGTGAGGCCAACCTGTGACCACCGGTGACCTTGCTGCTGAGCACAGCTGCAAACTCGGGTCGCCAGTTCAGCACCAAACCAGCCCTGCACTAGGCTTTCCTCCCAGGGAACCCACGGAGACCCCTCCCCTGGAGCAGGAGAAGCACTTGTGCCCTCCTGATTCCCTGAGGGGCGTGTTTGGGGTCCCAAGGGAGAAGGTACTGTTCTGGCCCTCAGCTCCACTGCCGAGCCCACCCTTCCCCAGCCATCCGCCCTGCACTAATCCACCCCCGGCCGCCTGGCCCTCAAACCACAAGTCCGTTTTCTGCGCCAAGACGGCAGCCGCGCCCAGAATTCCAGCACGGCACTTCGCGGGACTGACGCCAGAGCTCCCTCCCGCGCTCGGCGGCTGAGGCTCCGGGCTCCCCAGGAGTGAGAGTGAAAGCTGGGGCAGCCTGGAGGCGCTGCAGGGGGTGCATCGGCTCACCGGTACCTCCTGGCCTCCCTACAAAAGGAGCCCGCACCCCATCCGGGAACCCATCTTGGGTGCGTGCCCAGCACCAAACCCGGCAGCGGCCCGGATTTGAGGCGCCCCACGCAGGCCCGGCTCTGTGCCCTGCAGTAGGCCCCGGCCAGCTCTGCTGCCCCAAGCAGTGCTCTGGCTATGGGTTCAGATTCCTGACCAATGACCTATACTAGTTTTAAGGAGCTTGCTGAGACCTTTCCCTCCAGGAAGAACCCCAGATTGTCTAAATGATGAAAACCCCTAGGAATGCCTGCTCTCCTCACCATTATTCAACGTTGCTCTGGAGGTTCTGGCCTTTGCACAAGAACAAGAAAAAGAAAGAAAAGGTTTATATACTAAAAAGACACTTATTATTTGAACAAAAGATGGTATGATAAACTTCCTGGAGGACATATAATTAATCAATTGAAAAACCATAAGAACGTGGTCTGGATAGTCTTATATTTGGGCACCGGTCTCGGCAAAGCTATGATTGGAACAGAAACATAATGAACTGTTATGGAATTAATTATTACTTGGCACAAGGTCAATATAAAAATAAGTAGTTTCTCTGTAAACCTTCAATAAACAGTTGTAAAATATATTTTGGGGAATGACACATTTGAGGTGCCCAAGAATAAACATTAAAAATGTAAAAAAATATGAGAAGAAAACCACAGACATTTTAAAGATGACATAAAAGCCGACTTGAATAAATGGAGAGATAAACTCTGTTCTTGAGTGGGAAGATTCAAAATTTTAAAGAAGCAAATTTATCCCCAATATTTTTAACCCTCACCTGAGGACATGCTGACTGATTTCAGAGAGAGGAGAAGGGAGGGAGGAATAGCGGGAGAGAACGGTCCGTGTGAGAGGCAAGCACGCCTTTCACAGGCGCCCCCACAGGGGCCAGACCGCAGCCTGGGCGTGTGCCCCACCCGGGAACTCAGCCCGACACCTTTCGGTTTGCTGCGCGGGAGGGCGCCCCACCAGCTGAGCCACACCAGCCAGGGCACATTTATTCCAAGTTAAATGCAAGAGCTTTGCCCTACCAGATGTCAGAACAAACGACAAAGCTAGGTCAATTAAAATAACGCAGCATTCACGGATTCAGGAAAGATGAATAGAGCCACAGCCCTGGCCAGTGTGGCTCACGTGGCTGTAGCTGAAGGGATGCGAGTGGGTTCCAGTCAGGGCACACACCTAGGCTGTGGGTTCGGTTCCCTTTCAGGTGCCTGTGACCCCTGAGACCATTCAGTGCTTGGGTGAGGATGAAAGAATTACACACACACACACACACACACACGTGCGCGCACACACATATTGTAACATAAGTTGTGTATATAACATATACATTATATATGAAATTTATATAAATTATAAAGCAGGGAAGAGAGAGAGAATGTAAATACAGGATAAGATTAATAGGTATCTGAGAATTTAGTATATAATTAAGAAAATATTTCAAATAAGGAGGAAAAGAATTGATTGTCCAATACAAGGTATTGGCTACCTCACATCATTCATAAAAATAAATCCCAGGTAGGGTAAATATCCAAATATTTTCTAAATCAATAGAAATATAAAATAAAATGGAGGACATTATTAAAATACCAGGAAAGGTCTAAGCAAAGTGTAAAACCCAGAACACAGGAAAAAATTAATCACATAAAAATTAAAAAGCTTTTAACATCAAAATTTAAACTGATGAAGAATTGGTATTTTTTAACATACAATGAGCTCATCCAAGTCAATAAGAAAAAGGTAAACAACCTAATAGAAAAGTGAATAAAGAATACTAACAGTCCAGCCACAAAAGAAGAAATCCCTTACCTACCTTGTTCGTAAACCTTTTTAAAAATTATAGTGCCCGGCATTACTAAAAATGTGGAAACAAGCATTCTTGATACCCCATGCTGAGACTGAAACCTGAGTTACCTGTTCTGACACGCACCAAATGCCTTAAGAAATGCAAATCTGTCGACTCAACAACTCCATTTCACAGAACTTGATATTAAAAGATGAATGGAGAAGTAGACAAGTACATATACTCATACGGTTAACAATTATGGGAGAAATGGAAATGCCAAAGTAATATTTTATTAACATAGTGGATTCTTATGCAATTGACTCAAAGAATGGAGTATAGCTGTATGTGCTATTATGGAAAAAAGTCCAAAATGTGTTCTTTAGTGAAAAGGAGGTACAAATTAGTAAGATATAATCTACTGATAAAATTTAAAAACTTTACTTAAGGGTGTATATCAAACAATAGTGATTATATCTTAGAAAGAATTATGGGGTGATTTTCACTCTATAATTTTTGTTTTGTTTGAACTTACATAATAGGCATACAATCCTAAAAACAGCAAAAAAATACTTAAAAATAACATAAAATAAACAATATCTTTTTCTACTTATTAAATTCCACAGGCTTAAAAGTTTAATGATATCTGCCGCTAGCCAACATGTTGCTGAACAGCAGTCTCACATGCCGCTGTGTGCGGGGCAGCGTGAGAAGGGTGGGCACATTTCACACATAGATGCCCATCAGACTCATGAGTTCCACTTCTGACAATTTATTCTTAGAAATTAATTGGACACAAATTTAAATGCATAAGAATGTTCACTGGAGTGTAGTTAGAAGAGAAAAAACAATGGGACATGAACAAATTATGGTTTATTCATAGGATGAAAGGCCAGATAACTATTAAAATATTTATCTAGTTATTTATTAAAACTTATTTATTTTAAAAAGTCTGTTAACATGGAAAGATAGCATTATATAACATTGGAAAAAGCATTATATAGAACAGCATGCATAATAAAATATATATGGAAAGGATCCTCACCAAAATTCTAACAATATTTTTCTCCAAGTTAGGATTTCAGGTGTTTTTTATTTTCTTCTTTATACTTTTTCATATACTTTGCTTTAATTTTATGACTACAACAAATAAACTATTTTCATTTGGAGAAAAGAATTCAAAGGAAGAAAGAGAAGGACACAGCAAGAAAAAGAATCCCAAACTAACACCTTGTCTCTGGGGCACAGCAATATTTACCAGCATGAACCCCTGAAGTTCCAAATTCCTAACACCTCATTCTTCTTACATGGAAACCCTCAGAATCCAACAGAAAAAGAAACCTTGATTTTAAAAATGAACTTTGCCAAATCCTCACATGTAATAAAAACTGCACAAAACTAAACACACACACACACACACACACACACACACACACACACACACCCCAGTGCATGGAAAGCTGGTGAAATCTGAACAATGTTGATGAATTATGTCAATGTCATCAATGTCACTTTTCCGGTTGTGCTAATTGTACTATTGACATTAAGGATGTTACCACTGGGAGAAACTGTGTGAAATGTACATAGGATCTCTGTATTATTTTATACAATTGCATGTGAATCCACCATTATCTCCAAATAAAGAGTGTATTTTTAAAAAATGAACTTTGCACCTTGAAAAGGAAAACAGATCAAGCCCTTCTTAGAGCCAGGGCTAAATTATCGGAGTCCTGGTCTCAGATTCTCAAAGCCAGAGGCACTGCAGGGAACCTAACTTTTGGTGGCCAGACCATGACACAGCCTGAGAACCTGTAAGCAGGCCAGATGTGACTCTGGAGATGAAGAAAGGGAGGCTCGAACCAGCAGCAGCTCAGCAGTAATTTGTGGAGCATGGATGTGTGACCAGGTCTTTCTGACGCCCAGGCTTTTCCTCTATTATATCACAATGACTACATCTGAGAATGAATAAAGGAAAAGCAAAAAGAACTTGTCCACTGTTATCCATACCAAGGAACTTGGTATAAAGAAGTAAATTATTCAAGTGGGTGAAAAAAAAGGTAGACTTGTAATTGGGCATGTGTAATTTCAAATTATGTGCCTACATGTGAATATCACCCACCACATATATCGCTGCAGCCCTGATAATGACAAAATTCTTTCCAACACCCAGACAGACTGCACTCTATCTACTCACCTTTCACCAAGGAACAAATCTTTGTCATCATGTTCCTTCCTTAACAAAATTGGATCCCCACTGTTGCTGTGACCAGTGCAGAGTCTGGGCTGTGGCCACTCAGAGCCTCTCTTCTGCTGGGTCTGATACTGGAAGACCCCATAGCCTCGTCTCCCCAAGTGCTCCTCCACTTTTGTGTACCACAGCTGACAGTCTAACAGACCCCAGAGTTCAGGCAAAGGCTAAGGCTGGGTCAGTGGACTCCTGAAATGTTGAGCAAAACTGTTTGTCTGAACAAAGAGGCATGCTTCTGGAAAGAGAATTTCACTTGTGTTAGTTTTTTTTGAAGATTTTATTTATTTATTTTTAGAGAGGGAAGGGAAGGAGAAAGAGAGAGAGAGAAACATCAATGTGCGGTTGCTGGGGGCTGTGGCCTGCAACCCAGGCATGTGCCCTGACTGGGAATCAAACCTGCGATACTTTGGTTCACAGCCCGTGCTCAATCCACTGAGCTGTGCCAGCCAGGGCTTTGTGTTAGATTTTTAATGTAGCGTATGACTCCCAAAATGATAGGAAATACAACTTTAATTTGATCAGCAACAAAATAGATTTAGATTATAAACTCCAAAACTGATTACTGTAAAAAATAAGTATTCAGCTAGTAATAAACACCCCTGGTGCTTAGATTGTGGTCTCTAAATACCATTTCCTACTAAGAGGAACCTACACTCCTTGGAGAAATGGCTGATTCCAGATTTGGGGGAGGAAATGCACAAATGAGCATGGAATATCTAATCATGCAAGGAAGCCAGCAAAGACTTGGTCGTGGCACAAGGACTCAGGAGCCTTTGAAGAAGGCAGAAGCTGGGGCAATTTGCATATCAATAAGAATGATGTCTACCATGGACTGAGGCACCTCAAATCTGTTTAAATCCATGAGGATATAATAAAAAATGACTCATTGGTCACCTTTGGTAAGTACTAGGGTCTCATTTCATTATTTTGAAAAATTGTAAATAAAAATAAAGAGTTAAATTTTGCCTTTCTAGTACTAGTTATACCTCAGGATAACCGAATAAAGAGGAAACATTTCTTTTTATGGATAGATTCAAGCTAATAAATGATGCAAGTGTGACAGAATTAGAACAATACCATTTTACAATCCCTAATGAATAATGGTCTAAATGAAATGATTATCAATGGCTGCTAACATCACCCAAATAGAAATAGCCAAATGTGCTTCCTCAAAAGCTTAATACCTCTTGCATCTGAGCAACTTCTAGATCCAATTCTCTATTTATAGGAAATTCAGGAGTTAGAGGAATATTTAAACAACACCAACAAACTTGGAAATGGTATAGGACAAATAATACTGTTTCTTCAACAAAGAAATTGTAACAACAACCAAGAAATGGAAGAGGAACCTATGGCTTACAAAGGATGACAGAGAAATAGATATATAGACTTGATGTGTCAACCAATTATAAAACCTCATGGTATCCTTATTATAAATAAATAAGTGGTACAAAAAAGTTTATGAGATGTTGGGGAACTTTAAATGATGACTAGATATGTGATAATTTTAAGGAGTTACTGTTATTTTTTAGGCGTGAAAATGGTATCATAGTTATTTTTTAAATAATATAAGCATTTTTCAACATGTAATCAAGGAAGTTCTGTATGGGTATCAATTCTGAGGTATTGTGACTACGTTATTGTAAAATAAAATTTTGAGCAGTCTTTCAAAATGCAAAATTCAAAACTTATTTTAAAATAGCATTTTGTGTGGCCCTGGTGATTATGGGCAAATTTCAGGTAATTTGATTAATGTTAAAGCATATCACCAATATTTAATTTTTTTCTATAAAAGAGAGAGAAAACCATTCTTATAACCTGTCACAATTGTGTGGTCAGGCTTACCACCCACACTGCTGCTCTGACTGTAAGTCAGATAAAATAAAGGGATGTCAACAAAATGAAATACCAGTAGGATCCTGACAGTTATTTAATACTACTGATGTGTCATGTCAACACATAGGAGGAAAAGCAATTCATGTTTGATTAGAACTAATTCTTTACCTGCTTTTTATTTCATACTAAAAAAAAACAGTGCCAGCCAAAAGCAAATGTCTATTTAAAAAATTAACTATGCAACTTTGTAGTGGATTTTAAACCTGAGGAAACACTGATTTAGGACAAGGACTTGGATTAACCTTCACAAGTTACTAAAACACTCCAGTCCCAAATTACGGCCCAGCACTTCTGGAGTAATGAGAGGGCACGGCTGTGGTGGGGAGAAAGGAGGACCGCGTTTGCCCTGCAGGGCTCAGTTTCTTCCTTCTGGCACCTGTGCGCTAACAGGCCGCTCCTTCTTGGGGAGGCCATTCCTTCTGAATTACACAGAAAGCTCCATGCCCAGGGGCTTCTACCCTCCCCGCCCCTTCTTTTCCTGCCTTAGTAAACAGCTGCAGAATTAATCAAAGCTTCAAAGGTTGGTGATAACAGGTAGTGACAGATCGAAGCCCTGCAGCCCAGGTGAATAGCAGCATAGAGACCAAGATGGACCTCACGTCGAAGAACGATGTTCACTCCTCAGTAAAGAGAAGAACCAATGATTTTCTGGTGTCCAGATGCAGACACTGGACACTGAAGTGGAGTGCTGAACGGTTCTCAAATTCATGGGCTTTCCATAGGTAGTCATAGCAAAGAAGAAAGGATGTGAAGAAATAAAATACCTTTAGAAACTGAGGAGAAACATGCTAGGTAGCAGAATCACTAAATGACTGCATGGAGAAAGGCTTTAGGGCGTCTACAATCCAACTGCCTCACCTGGTAGGTAGAGGGACACCCTTTACGCCCTCTCCCTGCAACTCTGAAAGTCTGTGCTCTGAAAGGAGCTGGACTTGAGAGCTAGCTGGAGGTGTACGTGGGGCAAAGCAGGCCCAGAGGGAAGACCTGCCTTGTCTTCAAGTCACAGCAAAATAGGAACAGCATTTGGCTGAGAACTCCTGATTCCCTGAACAAGGCTCTTCACATTGGTCTGATAAATATGGTATGTGGCATTCAAGGACCAAAGCCATAGCTTAACCAGGTTAAGGACTGGGAGGAACCACCAGAGCAGGTGGGTAGAAAAGCTGCAGGGAGGCTGGCTGCCATAAAGCCACATTGAGTACTGCCCACCTCAACCTCAGGGGCATCCTAGGTGGATGGATTGGCACACAGGTCTCTCTGGCCTGCTTTAAGACTTTGAGGACTTGCCTAAGCTAATTTTTTTTTTTTTTTTTTAATTTGAAAGCAACTAGTAGCAGCTAGTAACATCAAGACATACATAGGGCCTGGGCTTTCCCCTCTAGGATATTCAGAACATTCTCTCAAAGGTAGGTCAGGAAGGGGAGCTTTGATTTGTCTCCAGCAGAAACTCTCCTGGAAGCTCAGTGCGAGCCTCTGTCAGCTGCACTTTTCAGACTGCCGATTTGCTCCAGAGATGCTTACAGCTTTACTGGCCTGATCTAACTGCAAACTCACATCTGAGTGTGTCTGCCAGCATGGACTGGACTGGACTCCAGCGGTGTGATCAGAGGACTGTGGAGGGGGCATACTGACCTCACCCCCACTGCAGAGAGGGAGGAGCACCCTCTATCCCCCTCTCCTGGTAACTCCAGAAGTCTTCGCTCTGAAAAGAGCTGAACCTCAGAGCCAGCTGGAGGTGTACGCGGCACAAAGACATCAGAGATTGTCAGGGTACTCTTTCTCTAGGAGCCCAATCCCTACAACGATGGTCCCTTTAAACAATCATGGGGTAGGGGCAGCTGGGTAGGGCCCCACCAGCCTCTTTGAGGGCAGGACAGAGGGAGCCCTGAAGCATTCCCACAGCTCCAAATACCTGTGTGCCGTGGGCAAAGAACTCACATTCATGCCTTCAGTCTCAGTGCTAGAGGACTAGGGGTTCCAGGCCACCCTCCAGAGCTTAGGCTATGGCGCCAGGGACCTGAACAAGGGCAGGAATTCACAGCCTCATCCACTGGCTCTGTCTTCCCCCAAATAATCCCATCCCCCAAGGGGCAGAGGCCACAATTCTTAATATCACCTGAAATATCCCGCCTGCTCCTGCCTCCTTGCCCTTTCCCCAGATGCAAGAACTTGTCTTCCTCCTGGGGAGACTTTGGATCAGGACTGGAGGCTGAGAGACCAGCCCCAGCCCGCCCGACCAGGATGGGCCTGACGCACGGGTGCGGCCCAGTCATGCCAGGACAGCTCCAGTTTGCCTCCTGGGCATCCGCAGGGCGCTACAGTTGCAGACCTGGCTGGGAAGGCAGACAGGCTGACACCCCCACCAAGGGACCAGGAAGGAAGCGCCAGCTTTTCGGTGGGGAGCAGTCAGGGTTGGGGGTCGACATGGCTGGGGATTGAGTGAATGAATGAATGAATGAATGAATGAATGAATGAATACATGTATGAATGAATAGCGATGATGGCAGAGGGTGGTGGTGGTGGTGGACTATGGGGGGCATCCCAAAGAGGGTGCCCTCCGCTGCCCTGATGCTGCCCAGAGGTCCCTCATCCCCGCGTCCTGATCCCTCTCGCTGAGCACAGACAGGCCGGACATCGTGCGCCCTGGCGTGAATACCCTGCAGCCCGAGAAGCACCAGGGCGGGCGCGGGACAACTCTGGACCCAAGTCTGCATTCTGGTGGCGGGAAGTGTCTGCCCTCCGGGTAGAAGGCACACAGGCGCAGCGGGTCCCCCCTGCCCCCCGCAGCAGCCTCAGGGACCCGAGCCCGGTATGAGGGTTGCAGCCCCTTACCTGCCGGCCTCCGCAGCCTCAACCCTGCTCAGAGCGGTCATCGCGGAGCCTCCAGCAAGAGCCCCGAGGACCGAGCTGCCAGATGGCTCTGGCATGACCCCCGCCCGCCGGAGGGCCTGCCTCCTCCCACCCATTGGCTGCCATTACGGGACGAGCCCGGCCCATTGGCTGGTCCTTCCCCTCTCCAGACTCCAGCGCTGCACAGATCCTACTACTCTTTGGGTTTGCGCCTCTCACCCTTCAGAGAGGGCCTTGGGTTGCCTCCACGTTCTTCCTCTTCAGCCCTCCCAGTCCTGGAGCTTCGTGCTCTCTGCAGCAACTGATTCTAGCCCTCCTCCAAACCCTCCCAACACTGAACTCCAGGGTAGCTTTCAACTTCTTTCCACACCAGAGGCATGTTGAACGTGACAGTCGACAAACAGGGAGCTAGAATGCTTTCATACACTTTTCCCAGAATTGGAAACTTCAGTGTTGCCTAGGCAAAAAGCTTTAAAAGGAGCCTGGGAAAGAATGAAGGCCAGATCGAGAGAGGGGGAAGCCTGTAGAAGCAGAAGGGCTGATCGGTGGTGCTGGTGGGGTGACAATGAACCGGGCCACGAGAATGGGCTCACATTCAGTTCTCCCCAACTCTTCTGGCCTACAGGCCCCTTCCCTCATATCCCCACCCACCACCAATCAGGTAGGTCAGATGAGGGTGATGGTACATGCCAGATTCAGTTCCATTCCCCAAACTCTCCTGCCTCCTTGACCCAGCTGCACCGTGCAGGGAGGGCATTGGCAAACAGAAGCAGCACAAACCAGGTCTGAAATTGTTCTGGGAATTGGGAGCAGAAGCCGGTCTCAGGAGCAGGGTCTCATCCTACAGCTCCCACCTGGGGCCTCTACTGCCTGAAGGCCTAAGAGGAGGGCAGGGCAAGGGCCACTTCACTCCCAGTTTACCCACCAGAGCAGGAGAGGGACCCTTGTCACTGTCCTCACCTTTGGTTCAAATAAGCCATTAAAATTTCCAGCTGCAAGTTTTTTTTTCCAGGGAGGGAGAGAAACATCAGTGTGTGGTTGGCTCTCACATGCCACCCCCCACTGGGGACCTGGCCTGCAACCCAGGCATGTGCCCTGACTGGGAATCAAACCAGCAACTCTTTGGTTTGCAGGCAGGTACTCACTCCACTGAGCTAAACTAGCCAGGGCACCAGCTACAGCTTTTATGTGGCCAGCACACCTTCGCAGAGTCCTGAAGGGGGTAATCTACCCAAGAGTCAGCTGCTGCTTCCCTGAACTTCCCCGCTGTGGAGACAGACAGGATAACAGGTGGCCTGAGCTGTTGGGAGTCTCCAACAGGAGCCTCGAGGCCCATGCCGTTTTCACCCTACTCAGAGGGCAGGGCCCAGCCCCCGCCCCATCAGAAGAGAGAGACAACACAGGCGCTTCAGCTGCTGTTTATTGACACACAGGAGGCTCTACAGCAACAGGCCTGGAGGCAGCCGGAGTGGGGATGAAGGTGGAGGGCGGAGTGTTTGTCTGCAGTGACAGCTGAGTCGAGTGCAGGAACAGAAGTGCACAGCAGGTGGGAGTGGGGAAGGCTGACGGGGTTGGAGAAGCCAGTGAAGGCCGGGACCAGAGTCTGCTGACACTGGAACCAGTGCCCTCTCTAGCTGGCTATCTCCTGACCCCAGACGAGGCTCGGGGGTTCTCTCAGTGTACATTTCTATGGGAACTGGACGGACTGCACAAAGGAGAAGCAGGAGCTGTTGCCCTCTATGTTAAGCTCTGGAGCCTTCAGTCCTGAACCCCGGCCTCTTTTGCATGGGTGGGGCCATAAGATGAGTAGCCTAGCTCTGGGCTACGTCACCTGAGCAGGGTCTTAAAAGTAGCCATGTTTTACAGAGGCATTAGTCTTCCTCCCTGGTGTCCCAGCCCACCAGTGCCACACCACAGCCCTAAGTGAGCACTCACTATAAGCATTGCTGGCCTAATGGATGGGTTGGGGGTAAGGGATGGGACAGGGGTCGGAGGGGCTTCCGGGGCCCATCACGGCACAGGCACTACACGCATGGTGTTGGTGAAGCCAGAGCCAGGACGCCACCCAGTCAGCACAATGACCACATCTCCCTTCTTGAAGAAGCCTCGGGCCTTGCCTGAAGGAAGAGAAGCGTGAGTCAATGGTAAGTGAGGCAGGTACGAACCTGGGACATTGCTCCACAACCCAGGGATAGGAAGCAGGCCTGGCTATTACTTTTTTACACCACAAGGTGGCAGCAGCCTCAGAGCCCAGGCAAAGGGGATGAGGACAGTCCTGAGATTTCCTTATCATTCCAATGGCAGAGTTGGCAGGGACCTTTAGACATCATTCATTTGATACTCTAGGCGTGGAGAGCCTTGCGTAAGGTCAGAGCTAGCCGCGTCCTCTCATTCCGTGGCATCCAATACTCACACCGGGACAAAGTCCGTATCAGCACACAATCTGTGTGTGCCACCCAACAGTGCAAGTGCAGGGCTCTGACCGATTTTATTAAAAACCCCAGTAATAAGATGCCAAAGAATAAACAATCCTGATTATCCGGGATCCTTTGGCTTGGGGGCCTAGGCTTGAAGAGTGAGGAGACAAATTAGGCTGCTCAGCCCCACAGCACAAAGTCCTCTCTGCCCTCCTGGGCTCAGCCCAAGACATCAAGGAAGGGGATGGAGGAATCAAAGAGAACATTCCCAGTGAGAGCAGCCTGGGCTCTTGCAGCCTGACGGCGGCATGTGCCCCCTTCCACAGTGCCCCAGGGAGCCCGAGTGCAAGCACCCCAACCCAGGCTCGAACCCTTGCTCCCAGCCGCGTACCAACATTCATGGCCAAGTTCACCCGGAGGTCCACATCCTCAGCCCAGGCCTCCTGCACTGGGTCCTTACACACCACGGGGAAGATGCCACGGTACAGGTGGGCCTGGCGAGCCGTCTGGTGGTTACGGGTCACAGCAATAATGGGGGCGCGGGGGCGGTACCTGGCCACCTGGTGAGCAGACCTAAGATGGGATAAAGACAGGCAGAAGAGATCTTTAAACAGTGTCCCAGAAGCCTCCCAGGAAGCCCCACAGGGCCTTCAACAGCTTACCCTCTAATCCAACTCACTATGCCAGCCTAAGGCTCTCTGGCCATTTCAACATCTGCTCCCTGGGCCCCGCTGTGGGAGCCAGGAACTGCCTCCCATGGCCAGGGCAGGCTCTCGTCCTGTATCCTCCACAGCACACCAGTTTTCTCCATAGCTGTGTGATTCATCTGCCCCCCACCCCTCCCCACAGACCAGGGCCACAGGATCCTACTGACCCAGCACGGTCAGTCTCACCCGCTTTCCCCACATGGCCCACAGCTGGCAGAACGCCCCCTCCAAACTTTTCCGTTCTGGCAGGGAGGCAGCCCCGGCCCAGCCTCCCCAGCACCCACTTCTCTTGGCGCCAGTAACTCCTAAGCCAAGCAGCACGTGAACAGCACTTGGCTCTTGACGTCTGCGAAGAACAGGAACAGAGCCTATCGCCCCCTGGGAATCTATCACACCAGCCACCCTCCCTACTGGTGAGCCCTGTCCCCACCCTACACATCCTCTAGGTCCCTGAAACAGTCCCAGTAACAAGAGCTCTAGAGATTAAGTCAAACCCGAGTATCTAAATGAGGCTGAGAAATCTGGGTGCTACCCAGAGGGCAAGACCAGGAGCCGGAAGTGCTGGTGTGGGAGGCTCTGCCCGTGCAGGTTCCTTCGGAAGGCAGGCGTCCCTCTGAAGCCCTGGTGCCAGGTGCTCCCTGTGCACTTGCACTTAGAGATGTGTCTCAGGAGTCGGGGAGAAAATGAAGGAGGAACAACCTATGAGGACCCTCAACAGGTGTCAAGGAAACTTGAGCCATGTTACAGCAGAAACTGCCCTGCTTAGAAACTGGCCTCCATGCGAGACTTTCAGAAGGAAGTAACTGCTGAAGGCAGGATGGGCTAAGCATGAAATCCCAGGAGGCTGGAGCTAAAAATAGTCAGATAGCGAAGGCTGGACCTTTTCATAAAGGTCAACCCCAATCTCTGGAGCTGCCTATCCTCAGCGCTCTGCTGAGGGGATCGGCACAGATCGGAGGTCTGCAGGCGGCTCCCCTGCTGCCGCTCGGTGCACGGGGACTGCCCGTCAGGCTCGTCTTCCAAGGAACCCCAGCTGCCCGAGGGGAGGGATGAGGAGCACGCACCGGGACTGGGGGCGTGAAGGGTAACTCAATGTCCAGGACTAGGAAGGGGTCCCAAGTCAGTGGTCAAACAGAGGCCTCAGCCTGGCTGCATGACAACACGGTGACCTTTCCTGAGCCAGAAATGTCTCCTGAGTTCAAGACAGAGATGGACATGCACTGACCAAATGGCATGTCAGTGAACAGCACTGTTTTTCCAAAATGAACTTTTAAAGAGCACACAGTGACTGAAAGAATCAAAGCTGGTGGCCTACTACTGCTTTACGGCCAGCTCTTAAATGCCAAGTAATCAGCTGTCTATCTGCAGTTATGCAGTGAGGCCTCCAGCTCGTCTTAACGTGTACATTTGCTTTGGGTCCAAATGGTCCCCCACATTTTACCAGTGCTGCCTGGAGTCCTCTGAGCCTAGGGGATGGGTGCTGCTCATTCCCAGACCCCAGAGGGAGGCCAAAGGAGCTCCTTTCTTGTGGGGTCCCGGTGGCAGGCAGCAGGGTCTTACCTTGGCTCGGTGCTATCTGAGCATGGTTCACTGCACTGCTCCCAGGACCCCCATGGAAACGTGCCACTGAGCAGGGCATTTCCAGGAGCCGCTGCCACGTCCTACCTGCCGGACTTGGTGAGGACGATTATGGCCCCACTGCAGCACTTGAAGGAGGCCTCCACGGCGCCCACGGCGGCGGCTTCTGTGGGGTCACTGGTAATGGGCGCCAGGCGGCGGAGTTCCTCAAATAACTGCAAGTGGTAGATGGCGGCCTCTGCCTCACGAGCAATCTAGGGGAGCAACATCCGTCCAGAGGGACGAGAGGGGTACAGAGCTTTGTCAGAGCTGCGTTGCAATGGGAGAGGGAGGGGAAGAGTCCCACAGACAGCTGATGAGGAACATGTCCCTGGGTGCAAAGGCTATAAGAGAAGCCCAATCTCTATAGGTTCTGAGCTGAGCAAGATCAAGACTCACAGGAACCAGTCCTTCACCAGGTGCCTGTGACACCACCTGTGCCTACCAAGCTGAAAGACCCTTTGGCTCTGTCCTGCCATGAGCTCCCTGCAGATGAGAGAAGAGGCTCTGAGCCCAGGGCCCTGGCTGTCTTTTAGAGCAGCTGGAGCAATACGCTGTTTATCCTGCAGGGTTACCTGCCTTGAAGGCCCTACCTGCCAGACTCCGTCAGAACTATCAAAGCTGCCGCTAAACACTTATAAGAAGCCTCCACGCTGCCCATGGCCATGGCTTCCATGAGGTCTGTGGAGTGGCTTGAGGCTCGCACAAGTTCTTCAAACAGCTTGCGGTGGAACATGGCTGCCTCGGCCTCCCGAGCTATCTGCAAGGTTTAGAGGGAAGGGCAGGCAAGGAAGAGGGAAGGAGGAAGGGGGGGAGAGACAACAACATGGAAAGACAGAATGGGGGATTAATCAGAGAAGAAGGTAACCTTAGGTTAATGGGCTAAATCTATCCTTCACGCAGATGCAAAGAGGCAGGGTGGTACAAACCTGCTCAGGGGTGTGTGGAGAATTCCCAGCTCAACTGCTGGGGCCTCCCTTCATCAGAGGGGGCATTGGTCCTTCCATTCTGAAGGAATTTTTGAAGGGGGCAGGGAGCAGAGGGAGACACTATGGTGGCAGGCTATAGCACCTTAGCATGGAAACATGCCCAGGCTGGGCCCAGGTCGTACCCTGGCAGGACTTGACCACACCACTGCCTTATGACACAGCTTATAGGAAGGAATAGGCAGGCTGGCTCCTCACATGGCTGTTCCCCAGGGATTTCCGTCCAACTCCCATGCACACACATGGAGCACTGGACTGGGCTCCAGGCACAGGGGTGCTATGGAGCTTTCCAATGGCCCGCCACAGAAACACACGGAACAGTGCTGAGAAGCTGGGCTCACACACAGCCAGAACCATGTAGCCCAGCTGCACTCTAAGCAGGAGGATGGAAAACTGGTGAACTTGGGAGGGTACACAGAACAGCCACGTGGAGACAGATGCCTGTGGAAGCATGAGGGCAAGTGTAACAAGACATCTGATTAAAATCTAATGATTAAAAGTCATGAGAAAGCCACTGAGTTATTTATAGACCACCTGCTCAGATAATACCCAGAATTAGAAAGAAAATTTGAGTTTTACAGGATTACAATGCAATCGCCAGCATCTTAAGAGAATGTGTAAGAGGTGAGGGAAGAATCAGCAACATCATCTCATTAATCTGACAGTGTGAGATGAGCAGCAGGGTTCATCACTGGGTTAAAGGTCTTCTCTCTGCAAGAATGGCAGGCATGCAGCCCAAAAGACAGGACAGAAGAGGGGCGGGAAATGAACCATACCTGGTACTGCCCAGCCCTTAGTTACAAGTCGTTAACTGCATCAGGTGGACAGAGGAGAAAGCAGTGGACAGTTAAGAGAAGCCATCAGCCAGTGTTAACCAGGGATGTGGAAAGGAAAGGCTGGCCCCACCTGGCCTGGACGCCATAACTTATCTTTCGGGCAGGACCATGTACTCCAAGCCCTGTGGTGCTACGATGTCCATCTGTTCTAAGACAAGATTGGAGTCTGAAACACATGGGCACGGAAGCCGGAACACAGAGCCTGACTCAGTCTTGGAGCCCAGGTCTAGCCTGGTCTCCGTGAGGTGAAGTACTATGTTGCAGGGCACAGCGCTGGCTTTACAGCCAGATCTGGGTCCAAAGTCAGGCTTTATTATCATGTAACCCTCATCTATAAGTTGGGGTGACTCTGTTTCTCACAGGGGTTATAAAGATCACCTCAATCTACACAGGTACTTATCAGACATTTAATAACTGCAGTGAATATTTAATGCAAAGTGTATAATTAAACACATCCCAACTAATTCATTTTACAGATAAGGCGCTGAAGGCTACATGATTTGCCCACAGACGCACGGAAGTCCCAGCACGGTCCCATGGCTCAGTAAATTAGATCACTCTTCCACTTCTGAGGCCGCGCCCCTAAGCACGGTAATTAGAGAGAGGGGATATGTGGAGAAACCCACAGAAGTACCAGTAGGCACTCCAGACGCGACTGGGTCCAGGCCCACCATCTCCCGGGAGAGAGGGGCGCTTCCCCAGCACCGGGGCATGCCCTCGAAGGGGCTCAAGCTCCTGGGGACATCCGCAGTGACAGCCCAAAAGACAACTTTAGTCAAGATGTCTTGGTTCACCACTGAAAAGGTGTTAAATTATAAATGACAAGTCTTCTCTAGAAGGCAGTTATGCATAATAATTGGACACAAAGAAAATGGAGGAGGAAAGGGAGATACCTAGTCCAGATGTTCTTTCTTGGGGGTTGTTTTAAATTTGGGGGGATGCAGGAGAGGAGGTGTCACACAAAGGGGATGGGGGCCTTGGTTGACCGAAGGGGAACAGGAAGGTTAAAGAAAAGCTGTTTCAGGATGAGAGACAAGGTTACTGAGCTACACCTTATAAACACTGACCGAGGACTATTGCGAGACAGTTAATTTGCAGCACTTATTGTCCCAGGCATGAGTAGCCCTGATAGTGGATCCCTATGTGAACTCTTCAGTAAGCTCTGGAGCTGCAGCAGACGACGGGAGGATCCAAGCACCAGGCCATGAGAGGCAGCCAGGCAGTGGCAGAGCTGAACAGCCTGCCTGGTTTCCTGGGGGAAAAGGAAATCACCTCCAGGCCACCTCCACATGCTCTCACTACAAGGCCAGCCAGGATCAGCCATCCTTCCTCCTGTCTCTATTTGTGGACCTGTCACCTGTCACTTAAAGTCCACTTGCCAGTCTGAATGAGTGCAACAGCTCAGCACAGCAGGTCCAGCTGCAGGCACCATGCAAAGCCAGCTCACGGTGAAGTCAGTGTGGACAGTGGCCTCCAGAGCAGGCCCAGAGGCCCCTGTGGGGGAGGCACCTGTCTGTGGGACATGTGGGGAATCAAAGCAGAAGCCAAATGAGGAGGATGGCTAGGAGTGGGAGTCCTTGGCCTTTTCCAGAGTAGGGCAGAGGAACTCAGGTCCTCTGGGCTTCCAGAGGAAGAGGCATAATTATCCCAGTATGTGAGCCAAGGGAAGGAACCGGAGTGACTGGGCTATGTCTAATGAAAGAGAAGCCTCCAAAACAAAAGGAAATGAAGGGGGCTATGGGTGGGAAGTTAGAACAGAAGAAGAAGAAAAAAAAAAATACACATGCCCCCAGAACATACCTCCTCACTCTTATTGCGATTTGGAAGGTAACAGAGATGTGGGTGCAGAAGCCTAAAAGGCTGTGTACAGAGCTGCCTCCACCCCAGCCTCAGCCCGAGCCCGAGCCCGGGAGGTGGGTAGGCTCTACCAACTCACCAGGTGCTGCATGCGAACAGCCTCCAGGGGGTAGTCCCCTTTGGCCGTCTCCCCAGATAGCATGATGCAGTCGGCTCCATCCAGCACGGCATTGGCCACGTCGCTGCCCTCCGCCCGGGTGGGGCGGGGCTTCTTGATCATGCTCTCCAGCATCTGAGAGAGCACAGAGCGCTAGTGAGACACAGCCCAGGCCGTCTTCAGAGACGAAAGACTGCAAGCTGAACCCCTGGACAGCGTGGGCGTACAGAGGACAGCTTTGTATAGGTGCACGGGGGGGAGGGGATTTGTGTGTATGTGCCTGTGACATGGGGAAGGGTCTGTGGAAGAGGCCAGGGCAAACGTGCATCACGAGGAGTAGCACATACCTGCGTGGCACAGATGACAGGCTTCCCAGCTCGGTTGCACCGCCCAATCATCATCTTTTGAGCAAGAAACACCTTCTCTGCAGGAATCTCAATGCCCAGATCACCACGAGCCACCATGATCCCATCACTGGCTTCCAAGATCTCATCAAACCTGATGGGGAAAGGTGGAAAGAGACAGATCATGTGAACAGGAGCCACCAACATGGTGAGGCAAAGAATTTTCTCCCAGGCTTCTCTGATTTAGCTATCCTCGCAGAATGACCATCCATGACATCACTATGGATGCATGGAGTTGGTGGCATGTGTCAGCTACCTTAGTACCCCAAAGGGACCCAACAGTCTGCTGAGTCTTTCTTCAACACTAGTATGGATACTTCACTGGGGACAGGAGAGGGGGCAAGGTTCCATTCTCAAGCCCCATGAGCTCACTTCTTCTCCATCTATATCTTATGAGGCCCCTCCTGACGTCTCTCTGCCATCTCTACTCCAATCAACATTTCCAAGGCAAAAAGGAGAACTAAGGCCCATCTGTGTATAGCTCCCAGTACAAGGATCCAATGGCCTCTTCCAGCCAAGGACACCGAGGCCTGCTCTGTGAGACTGCCCCCCTGCAACTTGCTGAAGGGCAGTGGACATATAGGTCTGCCTAGCCTAAGGCCAAGGTCAGCTGGCTTATCAGGATGGCAGAGGGAGGACCCCAAACTGCCTGTTACGAAGGACATATGCACAAAGCAAGGTCGTAACAGTGAGTAGGGCTGCTCCTTCCATTCTCCACAAGCACACGTCTAATCCACAGGAGAAAGTCTCAGGTCTGCACTGCATGCAGCCCAGGATGGCTATGAATTTGGCCCAATACAAATCCTAAATTCACTTAAAACACGGTGAGATTTTTTTGGTGATTACTTGTCACAATGTATTTTATGTGTGGCCCAAGACAACTCTTCTTCCAGTGTGGCTCAGAGACGCCAAAAGGCTGAACGCCCCTGGCAGGGTTTTAGCTGCACTGACTTGTGTTTCTAGTAGGAAGCCAAAGAAGAACAGATGTCACCACACTGGCCACAGTCATTTGGCTCTAGCTGGTGAGCACTGGGGAGACAGTGGGCTGAGTTGGGACAATCTAAGCCTAAAAGAGAACCACATGCGCTCTCTGGGAAGCTGATATCAGGACAGAGCGAGCCTGTCATGGAGCCAGCTGCTTTCTCCGTGAAGACTCAGAGGCCGTAACCTTTAGTATCAGCAGCAGGCCCCGAGCTTCCCCCCACGCAGCCCCCTCCCAAGAGCTCGCCGCCTTCCCTCCGGGCCCCCACATCCCAGCAGACACAGTGCTCCTGAGCAGGAGCACAGCACGGCAGCCCCCGGCCCTGTAGGCAGTGACCCTGTCTCTCCAAGACCAGTGCCTGGGCCTCTGGGATGATGTCAAGATGCTGGCACCCTAATCCCCTGGAAAGCACTTTTTTTGTTTCATTTTTAAATGCCAATGCTTTCCATTTCTCCCCTTCAGACAGTGTTGTTCCGTGGGTCTGGAACAAGCTCAGCAATCTGCATTCTGAGGCACAGGCAGCCAGGTAACTCACAGGGTGCATCTGGCTCGTAGAGCACTGGCCTGAGGCTAAAGCACAGGGGACAGACAGTGGGGCACATACCTCCGAACCCCCTCATGATTCTCGATTTTGCTGATTATCTTGATGTTCTTTCCTTTTTCTCCCAGGACCTTCCTGACTTCATGGACATCTGATGCCTTGCGGATGAAAGACGCGAACACCATATCTACATCCTGCTCCACCCCAAACTTCAGGTCCTGGATGTCCTTTGCTGACACGGCAGGCAGGTCCACAGCAGCCCCAGGGAGGTTCACACCCTTCTTACTGCCCAAAGAGCCACCATTCTCCACCTCTGTTACCAGGAAGTTAGCGCCTGTGTGAAACGGAGTAGGTGGAGAGGCAGACCAATGAGGGCACATCCTCAACAGGAGGGAGAGTGAAAAGATGCTGCCTCGTCCCCAGGATGGTGAACTGGGGAGCAGCCCCTTGTGGGCCGTGCAGCCACAGCGCCAGCGTTCACATTCCAGTCCCACTACCTGTGCAACCTTGGGCCAGTCAATTAGCCACTCTGTGCCTCACTCTCCTCACCTGTTAAATATGAGTAATATCCCCCTGTAAATTTAAACAAATTCTCATTTAAAACACTTAGAATAGTGCCTGAAACTTACAATATGCGCTGTCATTCCCATATTCTGGAGTCCTGCATATATCACACTGAGGAATGGAAGAAGGAAGCAAAATGCCCAGAGTAGTGAGGACACATAAAAAGAAATCATGTACACTCCCCAAAAGCATGACTGAACAGAATGGAAGTCAGTTTTTGAGGATAAGGAATTATAAGGGGAATTCCTGAGAATACAGACTATCTTGCTATGAGTCAAACAAGCTTCCTCTCTTCCTGGTATCAGAAAATTTAGAGATTAGAGCTGGTTTTAAACATACCTTTCTCCTTCACCTGCAGAGAAATGAGACCGTCATCCACGTAGATCTTGCTGCCCACTTCCACCACCTTGCAGATGTTCTTGTAGTCCAGCCACAGGGTGTTTTCGTCACACTTTTCCATGTAGGCGTCGTCCAGAGTGATCTTGAGAGTGGCCCCTTTCTTCAGTTCCACCTCCGCGGTGCCGCTCTGCAGACGGAATAAGCAGCCATGAGTCCAAACTGGAGAGGCCAGGCCCTCCTGGCAGGAAAAGGAACGCTCTCCTCCAGGGAACAATGCTCAAATCTCAGGTAGAAGTAACAATAAACGCTTTTTGCTTGAGAATAAATAATCACATTGTCTAACTTAGCACATTTCAAGGAAATAACCCCAGAAAAACCTACAATATTTAATTATGGTATTTGATGATAGGGGAAAAGAGATAAATTATTCCTCATAGGTAGTAAGTTTGGGAACAGTGTTTTAGAGCAAAAAAGTTTCCTTTTTGGTATTGTTTCTTAGCCAAGTAGATTAGATTAAGTCAACATTTTTTTACAGTGATAAATAGAACGCTCATTTATAGACCTAAACTCTGAGGAATGTGGCCACCAGCAGGGCACAGATGGCTAAGGACGTCTCTGGCTCCCCGACTCCTGTACCTTCCTTCTCATCTCCGCCCAGGATACTCACGCCCTTGATGAGCCCCGTTCGGATCTCAGGTCCTTTAGTGTCCAGGGCCACTGCAACTGGCCGGTAGAGAATGGGATCAGAAGCAAAGCTTTCTGTGGCTGCACGCACATTCTTAATGGTCTCTGCATGGTACTGGGGAAAGGAGGAGAAAGGATAAGCGTGCTCCCACACACTGGGATCCAGCACTAGGCTGGAGCCACTGCTCAGGGAAGACCTATGGATGCTCAGACCACCGCCCAGCATCAGCCCCGTCCACGCGTCCAGTCCCCTCTCCCTGCCAAGTGCAGCCTTCTGGGCTTTCACCCACTTCCACCACAGCGTGTGCACACTCACTCGAGGGCAAATCTTAGAAACCCATTAAAGGCATGGGTGTAAACACATCTTAACATACGAGAAGCCTGTGTCCCCTCAGTGATCTTTTCCTCAGAACTCATTAAAAAAAAAAAAGAAGAAGAACCAGACAACAGGAGTAAAAGGCCCAGGTTTATGTTTGGATAGTACTGGCCTATCAGTCAGTGTTAGACGAATAGATTTGGTAATTCTGAGCTTGTTCTCTATTGATTCCAGCTACAACTCAAACTCAAACTCAAACTCAAAGTTAACTTAAGCTAGCGTAACCCAAGCCACACAAACAGTGGCCTATTGCTAAGGTCACGCAGGCCTGTTTTCACAATTACTTTCTTGGGTCTGATCAGAGGCAAAGCGAACAAGGAGAGGTGGGAAGGCGCCCTTCTCTGGATTGCCCTTCGCTACGTCTGTTTCTCACAAATCGTGACTTTAATCTCCTCTCCTAAGCCCTTCCCTCTTTTCCTTTGCCGTTACCGTTTGACTCAAAGCTGAAGTGTCGAACTAAAACTTGTTTACAGTGTGTCATGTAATATCAGAACAATTCCAGACCAGCTTCCAAAACCCAGATCCCACAGACAACCTCATCCTGGTCAAAAATCTAAAATAAACTCACAAGAGGGACTTGTCTTAAAAAAAAATCCTAATTTCAATCTGTGAATAAAAGTTTACAGCACTATGATCTCTAAATGCCTCTTGCAGTTAAAAACAAAAACAAAACCCAAATCCCCGAGCAGCTGCAGCAGACAGCACTTGCCCCTGCCATTTCAGGGAGCACGGTGTTATTTTACTGGATGGAAGAGGCTATAAAGCCTAGTTAAAGGTCAACTTCTTCAAATCTATTTCTGCTCCTTCCCCTGAACACAGGAGCCCCGGATCCCTGACCCAGAAGTAGGGATCAATAGTGAATTCATCTTCACCGACGTCTTTAGCTCTCTCTTTGGGCTAACTCTTGTAATTTCTGCTGACTCCTGCTAAGGACCCACACCTTTGGAAAATTACACAATGCCACTACAGATGTGTCTTCACCTGCCTGAGGTGCCCGCTGAGCAGGTCCTCTGAACTTGGTCAGGCCCCTGTGACATTTGGAGGCCAGCTTCCTGCCAGGCCATAGGCTGTTTATGGAACATGGGTTAGGGAACCTAGGATGCAGAGTCTCATGTTTCTAGAAAGAAGAAATTCACTTCTTGAATTGCTCTTCCTGAGGCTTTATTTTTAGTCTAAATTTAATACCAACTTCCAAATGCCAGAGGGCAACCCCTCGCTGCCTGTCCTTACAGGGCAGCATTTCATTCTGAAGAGGAAGTACAGAAGTTAAGAGTGGGAAAAATTTGCCTCATCCATTACTCCTCTGTCAATGCCAGTGTGAAATCCCAGGCCCTATAGTTGAGCGTGAAGGTTTTTAAAAGGCACTGTCCCTCATGGAGCCTCTATACTCCTCAAATGAGTTTGTTATGCACTTCGGGACAGAAGCAGGAATGAGGACTTCCCGACACCTGCCACCGTGTCCCTAGGTAAGGTCTCTGTCCACAGGTCAAGTCAGCTGGCCAACAGCCCATGCACTAATACAACCCTACCAGGCTCTTGGGGAAGTGTTATGACTTAGCTTTATCTTAATGCACCAGAACCCCTGGGAAGGGAGAGGCTGGAGACACGATGCCAATGCGTGCATGAAATGTCAGACAGTGTTAGTGCGCTAGACTCAGTCCTTAACTTGCCAAGTAAACACCCTTCTCCTGGACCTGCCCAGTGATCCTGGGTCTGAACTAGGCCAGAATCGATCTGCATGGTGACCTTTTGGTTTCACTACCACAGGAGGTATGACAGAAATCCTGGGGTGGGAGTGTCAAGCCCTGTGGCCCAGAACCTAATGGCTTAAAGAAGTTTCCAGCAGAACCCTCTACTTTCCTTTGTGAGGGCTAATGGCAGCATAGGTGTATGGGAGAACCATGGCTAGTGGCAAAGAAAGTCATCTTTGTTTAAGGACACATGGCCACTTGAGATGGCCAGAGAAGGGGAGAGGAGAGTAGGGACAGGCTAGTGAAGTCGATCTTTCCATTGGCTGTTGACTCCCAGTCTCGTTCTTGCCGGCCCACTGTGGCTAAATACACGCAGCACCCCCACCCTGTTTCCTCAAGCCGGCCCAGCGGCCCAGCGGGGCTCACCTCATGAGTTCCATGAGAGAAGTTCAGACGAGCCACGTTCATTCCGGATTTGATCATCTCCTTCAACATCTCCACCGACCGGGACGCTGGGCCTAATGAAAATGTTTTAATGATGTAAGTCTTAATACTGTAAACTTGCTTAGGTTTAAAGAACTCTTAATATTTTTCCCCATATACTTTTCCTCCCCTAAACAGTTCAAAATTCTTTTAAAAAGCCACATTCATGGGTATTACTGTGTTAGTCCACATTCTTGACTTAGGGGGACACTTCTATTTCCTTCCAATTCTGCAGACTCCCATCTATCAACAGGAAAGCCTAGAAGACCTGACCAGCTCTCTTTTTGCTCTCCCTGAAGCCCAGCCAGGTGTCCAACCACGGCATCTTGGTTGCAGAGAGAACGGCAAAAAGATCTTTCCTAGGTCTTTGCGATGCTCCTATGCAGACGTGCTAAGGAAGATGCCCTCTAAATTTTACTTTTAGCAGAAAACGTAAAGTATACTAATTCTTTATTGCAACTTCCTGAGTTCCCATAAGATTCTATGTAGAGAATCTTCCTCAGCACCCAGGTTTGCGACATTTAATCTTTTCAGGAGAGAAAAGTTCACTGTCTCATGAAGGCTTGCTTGGAGGGAGGGCACACCCACTCACCGATGGTACAGATGATGCCAGTGTTCCGGGCCGTGATGGGCGGGGAGTCAATGTCCAGACGGCACATGTGCTCCAGGAACGTGTCTGCCATGGCTGCGTGCAGTTGCTGGGTCTGAATGAAGGCAGTCCCGACGTCGCTGTGGGGCTTCGACATGGCTTCTGAAGTCCTGGGCCCAGGAGAATTGAAGAGCGTGATCAGTCTGAGCAGCCTGGATCTCTAAGACACGGCTTGGCACAGGAGACTGTTTCCCGTTTACACATTAACTCAATAAACACGGCTGGCGCACAAACCACAGGGAAGCCTGCACGCGCTGGCTACGGGGGTGCTCCTCCAGTTAGGCTAAGGGCTCACAGGACCACGAGCAAGTTAAAGCCTCATACTCAATGCATGTACTTAGTAGCCAGGCACCCAGTGGAAGCAGACTTCCCTCACACTGGGCTAGTTTCTACCTTGACAGCTTCCTTGCTTAATCCTATAATGTCATGTTACATGCACTGAAAGAGCTTCCTAAAAAGAAAATTGTAACCATCTTTCAGTGATATAAAGAACTGACTCCTAGTTTAGAACCTAAGTAACTCTAGATCTTTGTATGAAGACTTGTCTCAAAGCTACAAACATCTGCTATGAGGTGGGGCACCCCCACTGCCCTATAACACCACTGGCCCCAAACCCAGAATGTGTTCCTGGCTGTGAAAACCACCACCACTCAGGCAGTTCCCTTAGTTCTGGAGTCCTAGCTTTTCACTAACCCAAAGCACCACATAAATTCATTCTCCCATTCACCCTAGGCCTGAGTAGGTCCTAGCCTACTGGCAAGCAGTAAAAAACAGTCCCTGGACATGAAGCCAAGTCCCACTGGAACCCTAAATGCAAATTTTCTCATACCAGGAGTTTGTACCTAAAAACCACGATCAGAAGGACTTTACGATGTGCAAAGCAATTTGCATAAAACCAAGGATAGCCCTGACTGGCAAGGGCTGGACTGTGAACCTAAAGGTTGCCAGTTCAATTCCCAGTCAGGGAACATGCATGGGTTGCAGGCCAGGTTCCCAGCTGCAGGTGTGTGAAAGGCAACTGATCTCATTTCTCTCTAAAAATAAATTTTAAAAAAATCTTAAAAAAGAAAATAAAACCTCCTAAAACAAAGCCTCAAATCACTCTTTAAAACAAAAACAAAAAACAAAACCAAGGATAACTACAATGGCCCTGGTCTAGTTCTAAAATTATTACAACTACATCTGCAACACGAGGAGCTACAGTTGCTTGTCAAACCTTCCCCAGCCGATCTCTGACACGCCGGCCCAACTCCCTTGTTAAGTCCAACAAGCGCACCACTCCCAGTAACAAAGACCATCTGTTCCAGGCAATTAACCAGCCCAGGTCACAGCCCTGACAGCTTTCCTGACCTTCGCTTTTCTTCATTACAGACTTACAACTAAACCCAGCCAGTGAGTTAGCTGGTTTGAGTCAAAGAAGTCAGAAGCTTCTGGCCAGTGCTTTGAAGAACTGTGAGGGAGCGGTATGAGCAGAAGCATGACACTCCTCATCAGAAGGCTGTGTCCCTTTTCTCAAGTTCTCGGACCAAGGGCTACTCCTTCCAAAACCCTCGAGCCTCAATACTTTTTTAGCCCAAGCTCAGATACAAATCCCTCTCTAGCCCTGCCCCACACCCTCCTAAATCTCAGGGCTCCAAATGAAAGCCTCCTGTCCCCCAGTACATACAACCCTTACTCCTTCTCCTTCCCTGACTTGGTCAGCCTCTTTGGGTGGCTCTGGCAGAGCATGCATCTAAACTCATCTCGTCCATTCTCAAGAGGTTTTTGTGACCAGGTGAGGGCAAACCCTCTATCAGCTATTGGAAACTGATGGCTACAAGTCCACAACTATAGAATCTAAAACTTTTTAAATAGGGAAATAAAATACCAGTTAACTATTCCACAAGGCATTCCCCAACTCCATAATACATACATACCAGACCCCAGAATCAACATCAACCCTCTCCTTGGTAACCTATTTGGTTCCATACCTCTAGCACTTGGATGTATCTCAGTGTTGGCTAAAAACCTTTTCACATATCTTAATGCCTCTTTGTCAAAATCAAAGTTGAGCTTCTATTTCCCCATGCACAAATCTGAGGAACTTCTGAATTCCAGGCAGGATGGCCTGGGCACCAGGGTCCCTATACTTGCACTCCCGGTTGAAGCAGGGCTATGAATGAAGCCTTCAGAACACCCAGCTGGGCTTAGGTAAGTCTGGCTGTTAAGGGAACATTACTGAGGAGGTGGTACCAAGTGGCACACAGAGCCAACTGGAACACAGGGGCCTTGCTGGGGCCTCCCTCCAGGGGGAGAGAGCCATTCAGTCTTTAGACTGTGCTGTAAATAAAATACAATCTGAATGACTGGGTTGGAGTAACTAACCCCACTCTTCTTAAAAAGCATCAGCTGGCTCTTCACTAGACCTGAGACATTACCGTCTCCTTTCTAAGACCTGGCTGGGGCCACTGATTATCAGGTCATACCTTGTGTTCTCTGGGCTTGGGCTTCCGGTGACATAATGCTTTTTTGGCTCAGGGTGGCTCCTTGGCCCCACTTGCAAAGACTGCTCGGAGCTGAGTAAGGTTTTCCCTGCGGAGCTGTACAAGGATTAAGGTAAAGCTGAGTGTAACTAAAGCTCTTTTGGGTAACAGAAAAATTACCTTAATAACCAGGTATCCAGGTGGTGGCTGCTTCTAGAGATCCAGCTATGTTACAAAGGAAAACACAAGCCTCCCAATAAAATACCAAGAAGCTGATAACGGAAAATTCGCAGGCAGGAGTGAGCTCTTCCTGGATCCTCTATGATGCTCTATCCCCTCCCCGTATACCCCAAAATCTCTTCCCCTGTAAAGTCTCTGATTGTGTGGTTTGCTAACATTTCACTATTCTATACAAGAACCTGGTCCCTCCCCCTGTTCGAGTGGAAGGGACACTAAATTAAACACACAGGAAAGGACAGGCAGGGTAGCTGCCAAAACGTTAACATGCCATCTGGGTGGTAGGAATCCAGCAAAATTTCATCTTTACTAAATACATTTACTGATATGAAATCTCTTAAAATAAGAAAAATTACAATATACCTCTTCCAAAAACAAAAGCATCCTGGTAAAAGTGTTGGATTTAAAACAAATGGGAAGCCCCCAGTTCTATTAAGCAACTGCTGCTTTACACACTTCAAAAATACTGTTTAATTGTGGAAGGTAAGATAACCCATCTTAGGCCCACCCTAGGCCACAACTGGATAGCTTCACTGACTTAAGATCAACCTTGATGCATTCAGAACCTCAAGGCAAAAAAAGAAAAGTTAATACAGTTCATGGGAAAATTCAACACCAAAAACCTGTTAAGTTACATGCCCACACCCAGCAAACGTCTTTTTCCGTTTAGTCTGTCCTCAGGCCTCACAGCAAACCTTCATGCCAAGGATGCTCTGGTACAGAAGGCCTGCCTTCAGGGCCAGGGGATGGATGCCTTTCGCAGAAACAATTGTATTGGGCTCAAACGCCAGCCTATTTCGCCATCTTGAATTAAATCTGAGGTTTACAAGCTCTGATCTTTTGTTCACCAGGCACCAGGTGCAAAAGTAACAAATAAAAAATTTGTTTGGTATCTGAGTGGAAATACACACTTGCAATAAAAAGAACTTGCTTCTCAGCGAGTCCAGACTCCCACAGGGTCTCAGCCTGTCCTTAAGGCCCCCTACCAAACCAGAGACCTCACGCCTCATCCCTGGGTCACCAACTGGTCTCTCCTGCCTGCCTCTTCTCTGGTGCACAAGCTGCCAATCCCACCAACCACCTAGAGCTCTCCTAAAACACTCTCTGGACTCTCCCAGCCCTAGGACAGCAGCCCCAGTCCCGGTTTCTCTAGGCCAGCCCCAGGGAAGAGCTCCCCTTCCTCATGCTACTGTCTGGACAGTGCTTGCCAGGACATGCAGCCCAGCCTGCGCCAGTCTTGACTCACTGGAGTGCATCCTCCTCCTTGGGAGGCACAGACATGCAGAGCCAACCTCCGGCCAGCAGCAGAAGCCCGGCATAGCCACTGACGGAGGGAAATGCTGTGCCCAGGTACAGGAGCCTCATACTTGAGCCTGAGCCCCTGTAGTAGGATCTTCCTCAGAGCCATGTCTCCTCTGTGAGAAACAAGACACCATCAGAGGCCTCAGTGCGGCTGACGGGATGCAGCAGGCAGTCACAGTCACAGCTCAGCTCCAGGTGCCCTACTCCCACCCTTCCTTTCTCATCTCAGGCTGCTTCCCAGTTCTCTAAAACTAGTTTCATCTGTGCTACTCTTCAGAAACCAGCAGGGGGTAGGGGGCCTCATTAAACAAAACAAAACAAAAACCCACTTCTGAGAGTACTGCTGGCAAAGCTGTTCTGGGAGACGCACACTTCACGCCACCAACTCTTTCACAGAGGCTCGGGTCACTCTGCCCAGTAAACCGGCCTGGCCTCGGAACCTGTGCGTGCATAAGCCGATCTTTAACCAGACAGGAATCTCTCCATCAATTCTGCTTCGATGCCAACCTCACCACAGACTACCCCAATAATGATGTAATGACGGCACTGGATGCCTGCCAATTGTCTTCCTTGCTCTGACATCAAGTTTTAAAATTTATTCATTGATTTTCAGAAAGAGACAGGAAGGGAGGGGGGT
>PVIA01005014.1:0-124376 GCA_004024845.1 Tonatia bakeri
GGACAAAAACTGGGAGGGGGGGCGTGAAAATGGGAGGGAGGTGGGGAGGGATGGGTGGGTGGGCTGGGATGCGAGTAAAGGATAGAAAACTGTACTTGAACAATAATTAAAATTAAAAAAAGTTTTTCCTCACTTACAGACAAGGTGTGGGCTGCTGGGGAGCAGGCACAAACTGGTGCTCGGCATTGATTGTCAGGCCTGGGTGTGGTGGCCTGGGCACTTTATCTTTCCTTCCTGCCAATCACTTGGCTAAAACAGGGAGTAAATGGTGCCATTAATTGCCCTTATCCCTCTGTCTGTCAGAGGATGGCTGCTCACTGGTCTCAGAACTCAGCCTTGCACAGAATGGCCTAATCGATATCTGCCTCTGAGCCAGCTCTTAGGGGATGTTAGTGTGTCATTTATTGTAGAAAATGACTGTATTGAAGATAATTGCAAGTGACAAATGCCTATTTTGACATGCAGCTTTCTCTAGGGCAGGCAGGGAACTGTGCCTCCTGCGTGGGTGTGGATGCGGTGTGAATGGGTGTGGGCCTCCTGCGTGGGTGTGGGTGTGGATGCGGTGTGAATGGGTGTGGGCCTCCTGCGTGGGTGTGGGTGTGGGTGTGGTGTGAATGGGTGTGGAGAGGGGTCGGGCAGGACACACAGTCTGGGCCTGAACGTGGAGGATGTTAGAAGGAGTGTGTGTGAGTGTGAGAGAGAGGGAGAGCACGCAGGGCTGCTCTGGGGTGTTGCTTTTTTTTTACCCATTTATTTTTTTTTGTGGGGCCTAGGGACAATGGAACTACTTCCTTCCCAGTTCCTTTCTTTAACCACCTCCCCAGAAACTGGGTAAGAAAAAAATGCATGGTCAGTGCTGATAACATGCACAAGGGAATGAGAAGGAAGAAAAACACTGACCTAACTGGGGCGAGAGTAGAATCTGAGTGAGCAATTAGGTCACCAATTAGGTTGTGGTTGCATTACACATTTTGAAAATAACATTTTTTTCTCATGCCAATGGTAGCATATCACAATGTTGTTCTGCTCTATGGGCTTTTTTTGTTTTTAACTTTACAGTGTATCTTTACATAGACTGTTCTATGTTGGTATATATAGAGAGGTCCATTTTTAATGAGTGTGTAAAATTTCATTTTATGGATATACTACCATTTATTCATTCAGTCAGCTCCCTATTGGTGGATATTTAGACACACATTTCTCAAACTTTACAGTGCACATGCGTTTCTGGTGATGTTGAAATGCAGGTTCTGATGCAGTGGGTCCAGGGTGGCACCTGACATTCTGTATTTTGACAAGCTCTCCTGGTCCATTGACCACCCTTTGAGTAGAGAGGATTTAGCCCATTTTCCATATTTTTCCATTATAAACAATGCTGCAATAAATATTTTTGTAGGTCCCTTTTATAATGTGCAATGCTATCTTAGGCTAAATGCATAGAAATAGAATTTCCAGGCCAAAAAAATGTACGTGCCCTGGTCATTTGATGGGTTTTGCAAACTGCCCATCCTAAAATGTCCTCTCTGCCAGTACTATATAAGAGAGCTTGTCCCTCACACCCTTGTCAGTAGGGTGTGTTATTAAATAAACGTGTTTTCATTTCTCCTTAATATTTTTATTTTTTATCTTATTAATTTAGAGGTAGGGATGGGGGAGGGGAGGGAGAGAGAGAGAATTACTCCACTAATTTATGTATTTATTGGTTCCTTCTTGTATGTGCCTTGACTAGGGACCAAACCTGCAACCTTGGCATATCAGGATGACATGCTAACCAGCTGAACTATCCACCCACAGCTAGATGTTATATTATTGGTGTACAGATATTTGGGGCTATTAGATCTTCATAGTGAGTTGTACCCTTTATATAAAGTGTGGGGTTTTTTTTGTTCTGTTTAACAGTTCTGCCTGTATGCCAGCTTCAAATCTGCATTTGCCTGGTGTGCTTCTGCTCATGTTTTCCTTTATAATCCTGTTAATATTTATTTAGGATTTTCCAAACTTAAAGTTAATTTATCAATTAGTTCACTTGCATATACATATTTAAGGTCACATATTACATAAAAATCTTAATTTGTACCTGCAGTTTGTTCCAACCTTATTATTCATGAAATCATTTTGTTCAAATTCTTCATATGCATTTTCAAGATTATGGTTTCCTTCTCCATTATTAGATAGTTCTGTGAGTCACTTAGCCCAATTTTTCCAAGCACATCATCTTCACCCCCTTCTAAAAGTTACAATACTACAAGTTTTGTATCCATATGTGCTGTCACTACGAAAGTCCTCCCAAGCTATGAACCCTTGTTCCTTCCCACTCAGTTGTTCCATCCTTTGTCCTGTAGCTGTCTTTTTTATGAGCTCTGCAGTGGAGCTGCTTAAGGTGCTGGTTTTCCCCTTTCACTAAATTTATATATTTTTTTACCCCACACATCAGAATAGATTCATATGGTGAGCATTCTATGAGGCTTGTATTCTAAAATATTGAAAGAAAAATTCTTCAGTCCTTTTCATCCACAGCTTTTGCCCTCAGACCATTCTGAATTCTTTTAGCTTTTTAGACATTTTCTCTATATTTCCAAATAACACATTCATTGCTATTTTTTTAATGTTTTCAAGTTTTAGACACTATCTTTTGACTTCCTATGATAGAAAATGATGTGAGTTTGGCTCTTCCACTCTTCTCTTCCCTATTTTCTCCTAATATAGATATATTACAATTTTTTGGATGAAATAAAATCAATGTTTATATTATTGTGATTCTATAAATATTATTTAGAGTCAAGCCATGTGGTATATCATAGTTAAGTTTTCTTTCTACACAAATTCTGTTTTTTTTCTACAGTTATTGACTTTCTTTTTCTTTTTTGTTTGCTTCGCTTCCTCTGTGTTTATCATTAATTTGCCCCAACTTTCTGATAGAAGCATCATTCTTGTCTCAGCATGTTCAAAATTTCAGTAAGAGCTCTTCCTAGAGGCCCCTGGCTTCTTACTGCAATCCAGACGGGTCAAAGCGTTAACCTGCTACCCAGAAAGTCATCTGGGTACTCGTTTCACCTTCCTCAGGGACCCCCTTGTCTCTCAGTTGTGTTGTATCTGCTGTCTTCTGCCTACTGTTGTTTACTATTGTTTTGGTGGAGCCATCTTCCATGAGCTTTCAGAGAGTAAAGGTTTGAAACTCCTAAAATTTTGGAGGGTTTGTATCTCTGAAAGTGTTCTTATTATATTTGCATGGCTGATTGATAGTTTGACTAGATATAGAATCCTGAGTTTGATATAATCTGTCATTAGAATTTGAAGACCCATTGTCACCTAGCTTCAAGTATTGTCTAAAAATTGCTCTGATACTGGATGCTTTGGATGTGACCCCAATCTCCCTGTCACCCTTTCTGCCAGTGCATCACTTGTCTGGATGCTTCTAGACCATCTTTCCATACCTAGTGTTCTAAGGTTTTATAAAGTCTATTTGGAAAAAGTCTAGCCATTGTTACTATAATGAGAATGGTTTGCACAACATCAATGTAATCTGGCAGCCAAGGAGAGTGGACTGGAATGCATATGTGTGAACAATGATAACTTCACTGCACTAGTCAGTGGGGAGGTAGATACTGTTGAGTGAGCGTGTGTGCTGTGTAGCATTGCATTCAAAATGACTGAGCTAGTAGAGTAATTAATTTGCATTAAATTTTGCATTAAGCTTGAACATTCCTCTGTAAAAACTATTGAGATCATTCAGAAGGCTGTGGCTATTGACAATTGGTGATTGGCTGCTTCATCATGACAATGCACTTGCTCATGGACCTCATCTTGTGCAGAATTTTGTGGCAAAACATCAAGTCATCCAAGTGACTCAGCCTTCCAGATTTGATGTCCAGAGACTTCTGGCTTTCCCCAAAACTAAAATCATCTTTGAAAGGGAAAAGATTTCATATAGTCAATGAGATTCAGGAAAATATGATGGGGATTCTGATGGCAATTTGGAGAACTGTGTGAGGTCCTAAGGTGTCTACTTTGAAGGGAGCTGAGGCATCATTGTCCTATGTATAATGTTACTTGTATCTTGTGTCTTCAATAAAGGTCTCTTTTTCATATTACATGGCTGGACACCTTCTGAACAGACCTCATAGAATAATGTGCTTGGAAATCCATTTTCTTGCATTGTACTGAGTTCTCAGTGATTTATTTTTTATTTTGGCAGAATTTTAAGGTTTTATTAACACAAATACAATGTGCACACAATCTGTCTATTCATTTTCTTCACTGAGCAGCCTGGCATTGGGACAGGTGATGTGACGGCAGCTGGGCTGCTCTTTCCACAATGGCTTTGCAGTTCTTGGAGGAGACATTGTGTGCAATCTCAGCGCAGTAAGATTTGTGGCACATCAGCAGCACTTCAAGCTCCTTGACATTGTGGACCAGGAACTTTTGAAAACAACTGGGCAGCATGTGCTTGTTTTCTTGTTGCTCCCATAACCAATGTTGGGCATCAATATCTGGCCCTTGCATCTTCTGCACACCCTATTGTCAATGTCTCTGGGTTTCCGCCAGTTCTGCTTCATTTTCACTTAACAGTCTGACTGGTGCCGAATGAACTTCTTGGTCCTCTTTTTGACAATCCTGGGTTTCATGAGGGGTCTGAGGGCAGCCATGGTGTTGAGTGAGAGATGGTTGCCACCTCCATAGGCAGTGCCGAAGAAGAGAAAGGAAGCAGATGCATGAGGTGTGGGCGACTCGACCTCTTCAGTGATGTTTTTAAATAACAACCTGATATGATCTTTCTTTGGCTTAAACTCATGGTTGCTAAAGTTTTTTAGGACACAAGCCAGGTCTTCAACACAGCTTGAAGACTTGTGTGATCTGCCTCCTCCCTTGCCTCCCCCGAGATAGTGCTCCCTGCACTTATTCTCTTCCAACCATGCTAGATTTTGAATATGCTATTTTCCCCTCTGCCTGAGTATTCTTCCCTCAATAGCCACTCACCTAGTTATCTCTGTCATCCTTCACTGCTTATCTCTAATCTCCTGCTTCTAGGCCAGGTCAGGTTTCCTATCACACTTTCCAGGAGCTCTCTGCGCAAAAATTTAGTGTCCTCCACTAAGGTGTAAGCCCCTAGCATTTAGCTAGTGGGGTGGGTAGAGCTAGGTTCTGTGCTTCAGGGAGTACATATGTCTTCTTTAGTGTTGTGTCCCCATAGCCTACCACAGTACTTGCACAGAAAGACTACTCAAAATATAACTGTAGGGTGAATGAATGAATGAATGAATGAGTATGCCCCTAGGGCATACAGGTTGCCTGGCTCAATATCTAATTGTTATGGATGAACACACTGAGATTCATCAACATAAGGAGAAATGCCCCCAGACATGCACACATACATTTAAAAAACGTAATGCTAATAACATTTCTCTGAGGTGGTTTTTGTCAGTCTCATTTTATAGAGGAGGAAATAGAAATTCAGAGAATTAAAATAACTTGCTTAGTATCACACAGCTAAGCAAAAGAACTGGGATCAGTGCTCAGGTCTCCCTGCCTCAAGAGCCCACCAATTTCTACACTTTGTGATGCCCTGAACAGTAACATTCAGATCATACGCAGACCTGCCAGAAATCACAAAACTGAGCGTATGCATTAGTGTCTGCTATTATAACAATTCCTAAAGCTCATAGCTTACAACATTAACATTTCATTCTCACTTATGGGTCTGCAGGTTGGCTGTGGCTCTGCTGGCCCTGGCTGTGCTTGATTGAGGGTCAAGTTCAGGCCTACTCCATATGTGTTCTCATTCCAGGACTCAGCTGAAGAAGCCTCCATGCTCTGGGGCATTTTGTTCTCATGGTAGAAAGCAGAAACTCAAAGAGGGCTGCCCTAAATGTCTGCCCCTTCTAGAGTTTTGGACTTGGATGCCACATCCACTCACATCCATTGAGCCAAAGTAAGTCACAAGACCAAGCCCAACACCCAAGGTGTGTCAAGCAACTCCTGCCACGGGTGTGGAAGCTCTAGAGAATGAGCAGTTGCTGAACAATAATACAGTCTAGCACAGTGAGAGACATGGTGACCTCCATGGACAATAACAACATTGGAACCCATTTTGTAGGGGCTTTACACCCTGACAGTGATACCTCCTGGGACACCTCTTCATTGCAGCCCACATATTAAGGACGCACCATGATTAAATGCACACTTGCTGTTGGAGGCACCCAAACCTCACTGTGGAAAAGACACTTAATGGTAGAGTAGGCATCTGTTTGAATTGGTTTCGTGCCCGTGTAGTTGTGAAGTATTTTGAGTACCACCCTGAATATTTGTAAATACAAATTGCACATTTAATCTCTTTTCTAACCTGACACTTTACCCTCTTCTATTGGACTGAATAGTTTGGTAACCAGGATCTTCCATACCCATCAGGGACCCCAAAGGCAGAATGTGTTGAAATAAAAGCAGTAGACCTTAGTTAAACTCAATGAAGAACATCCTGTCTGCCTATGTGACAGATTAAAAAGGGAAGTTCCTTTATTTATTAGTTTAACAAGCATTTTTTTAGATTCTTTTAACTGATGGGTACTCTGCAGCTACCTGGGGTGGGAGTGGGGGTGTCACATTGCACAACCAATGGCAGGGCTTGAAAGAGCCTGGTTTCTATCTGATGAAATGTCACAGCTGGATGGGGCCTTAGAGGCTTGAGGACCAACACTTTCAGACAGAGCAAATGTCATTTCACCAGGTTAGTGCAGTCACAGGGCTTTACTGTCTTCAGAAAATACAGAAAACCCATGTTGAGAAAGAACTCCTGGGCAGTAAGAGTGCAGATGTTTTGTGGCTGCTCTGGAGGGCAGCATTAATCTGTCTGTGGTCAGTTTTGTATGAGCTGGCTTCCCTGGGGTTCAGAGGTGGCTTGGACTCCAATGCCTTGGGCAGAGGCTGGACCCACCTCCACCGCCCTTGATGAGCCTAGGGGTGGGGAGGGGACACCACCTTTGCAGCTGATTTAATCACACTAGGATGTGAGAGTGAGAGCCCACGTTCCTCCTATCTGCTTAATCCAAACTGTATGAAAAACAAAACTCTCTTGGGGCCTCTGTTAATAATAAGTGGCTTATGCTGCTGCCTCAGGTGGCAGGTTTGTTCACCTTTCATTCATTCCTCATCCTTATTCATCTTCCCTTCCTCCAGTGCCTGTGGATGGCAGGAGGAGAAAATAGAAAGATGGTGAGTATGTGTTGAAATGGATGGTTACAATAAAGATTTGTTTAAGAATTTATTGCCTGGGTTTCTTTATAACCATCATCCTGGAGTCTAGGCATCTAAGCCCTGACCCCACCTGCCTGGGCACCATAGGGAGGAGAAGGGGTTGGTGGCCAGGTAAGCGGTTCTTGGTGGGAGGATTAGAGCACCTCGGCTGGGAGAATCCAGTGTGCCAGGGTCCTGGGCTCTGGTGTGCCAATTCCACCACCACAGGGCACTGCTCTGGAGGCTTGGCATGGGAGAGAGCACTGGAGAAGGTGCCCTGGTTCTGCCAGATTTTGTCATTTAAACTTCGGTAAATCATGTCATCTCTGGGCCTCCATTTTCTTAGCTGCACAACACGGACATGGATTTGTCCTCACAGGGCGGTATGAGGGTTAGAAAAGATAAAGGCAGGGAAAACACTTGAAACTGCTAAACTGGGAACTGGTGTTGGGGATGGGGATTATCATTATTACTGCCAGCCCTGCTCCTCTAACATGAAGGTGGGGACAGGGGGCAGGAAGGGGAGCCCTCCTTTCTTCCATGTGGGTTAATGTGGGGTCCTGAATTGGAGGGGACCAGCACCCTGTAAGCGAGGCTGCCAGTGACTCCTATGTCTGAGGCCCTAGGCTTCTAGTGGTGCAGGGCCCTGAGCTGCCACCTGCAGGCCTCTCCAGCTAGAGCACATTAGTTAAATCTCTGCATGGTGCTCGCTGTCTCTGCGGGGCCTTCAGTTGTAGGTTTCCTCTTGGGGACAGGAACACAAATAAGTGGTGCAAAGAGCTGCACCTATGCTCTCAGGGCAGGTGAGGTCAGCCTCTCCCCATGTGTAATGCCAGGGACAGATCTGTCACCCACCTTAGCCATGCTGGTCTGGACTTCTGAGTCATCTGCTTCCAGATACGCTCCTTTGGATGGAATTGAAGATATGTCCCCTTCCATCCCAAACCAAGAAATGGATCTTTCCTACCTGGCCCCTTCTTTTCTCTGCTCTGGACATGAAGAAGATTCAGATAACTTGTAGTTTTCCTCAGCTTCACGGACCCCTATCACTCCCCTCCACCACACTGAAGTTTTGAAGGAAGGTAAGATGTGGTCCTTCCAGTCCCTGGCCCCAGCCTACCACCAGGCTCCTGTCATAAGCTTTGAAACCGGGAGGAGTGTTTCAGAGCCTAGGTTTAGCGAGGAGAAACTCATGACCCTAGAATAGAAACACTACATTGAAGTAGGTTAAACTTCAGTCCTGACTTTTAATTAGCCCTTTTTTCAGCTCCCACACTTGAAGAGTACCTGCTATTTCTTTTCTTTCACTCACAATACACTGTAAGCCAGGAGCATTTTTCTGAGCTCCCAAACCTCTCATCAGAAGTCAATCACTTTGGAAGCATGATAAATACTTCTATGAGCCTGCCAGGGATGTGGCTCCGAAGTGAGGAGCTCTCCTAGAGGTGATGAGGAGACAATGGTGAGGGCAGGGGCTTCACACAAACTCCAAGCTCTTAGTCAGCCTGTGCCCCTTCCCATCACCCTGAACACAATCATCTCTCCAAGTGAGGATGGGCATCTAATGAATCCCTAGACCACGTGCCTCTGAAAACAGCAAAGAGGGATCCAAGTAGAATTCTGCTGTCCTGCCTGCTGGGCCATGCTGGGAGCCACTTAGAGCAGAGTGGTGAAGTGGACAGTGTGGGCATGGCTGAAGGAATAACCCCTACCCACACATAAATAGCAAGTGCAGTGGCAACAAATACCATGACGGAGGGTGTAAACCTGGGACTTGTAACCTCGGGAGCTCAGGGAGGGCAGATATCATGGGAGTGGGTAGTATGAGGCAGGGTAAGGTGTGGGTGGGAGGTTCCAGGCAGAGAAAACGGTCCCAAGCTAATGCCCTGAGGCAAAAGAGAGCTGAGAGCCTCCAAGGAATGGAACAAAGTGTTTCTAACATCTGTCCTTTCCTCTCTGTTCTGCCTCAGGCCTGGCCACAGTATTAGCCTCTTATTGACCTTCCCTCACTTCCTTCCAAACGGCTTTATTGATCGTCACCAGGTTAATCTCTGGAACACAGAGCTTTGATCGTGATACCCACTTATCCGCAAGCAGCTGGTGTGTTCCAGTGGCCCACGAGACAAAGCCCTGTGCACTCCGGTTCTCATTGTTCCCTTGTTTTCCCATCATTTTCCTGCTTGTGACCTCAATTTAGCCACACCAAGTCACTCCTGCAAACATATCCTGTGCTTTCCTTTCCCCAGCACCTATGCCCTTGCCTGAAATTGTCCCCTGCATTTCCATGAAGGCTTCTAAACCTCCTACCCACACTCAGACTTTTTCCCAAATGCTGCTCTTCCATGTGAGACAGGATAGTAAGAAGCTAGGGAAATTCCTTGGCAAGTGGGATAGGGCAACTGAGACAGATAGCTGAACACAGTGGCTGAGCAATTCACAGCGAGATACAGAAGGTCACCTTCCTCCTAGGCCTCAGTTGTGTTTCAGCTCCAGGCCCATAAAAGAAGCAAAATCTGATGGCTGGTGCCAGGACCAACTGCAATGACTAAGGACCCCCTGTCCTGTCACTGACCAATCACAGGGGACTCTGACCCTGAAAGGGCACACGTGGAGAACTGAGGAATATCCTGCTGAAATCCTCCCGTGAAACCTCCCCTAAGATTCCACCCTCTACAAGAGAGAGATAAGAGCTTCAAGACAAAGGACCCAGTTCTTATTCTCCCTCTGGAGAGTACCCTGGCCCATTTCCTTTCCTTTCTTCCCCCAGTTCTCCACAGGCACATGTCTCCTAAACTGTAAGGCATTGGGCAGCTGGCAGCTTGTCCCAGGCTAATCCCCTGAACCTGTCTCCAAAACTCCCTTTTCTCTGACTTCCCAGTGAACTAAGGCAGCCCAGTCTAGGCTCTACTGCTGCTTCTTCTATGCTAAGCCCTTCCTTGTTTCACTGTCCCCGGCTTTGATAAACACATCCTCACGGTCGCCTGCACTTGCATTGTGAAATCTTTCCTATATGAAGTCAAGAACCCACACACTATAGCTGGCCTTAGGCAGACCCACTCAGGGCCAGGCCCCTGCCCAGTAACACATGTAACCTTTTGACACAGATGCTCCAACCTGCCAGAATGTGGATCCACCTGAGGCACTGCCACTGCACAGCTGTCATGACTGATGTGCTGTGGCTGCCATGGTGAAAGCCAAGAGTGGCTTAGGTTGGAGGTAGGGAAATCAGGGTAGGCCCCTTCCAGGTCTAAGACCAGTGTATTCATTTTGCCTTTGCTTTCCACAGTATAAGCCCTGAAGATCTTCATCCTACACCATCCTGACCTGCCTGCCCAGCCTCTGAGTGAGGTCTAGGGTTGCTCTTCTTCTTTGAGCTGAGTGCCTGGAAGGCCTTAGTGCAACTCCTGCCACAATCACCTCTTTTATCCTGAACTTTTGGGTCCTTTATCTTGAGGCTGCTCTCTCTCTCTCTCTCTCTCTCTCTCTCTCTCACACACACACACACACACACACACACACACACACACAGGTGGAAATCTTAGGGGAGGTCTTAGGGGAGGGTTTCACCAGAATAGTCATCAGTTCTCCAGGTTTGCCCTTTCAGGGTCATGTTCTCCTGTGATTGGTCAGTGACAGGCAGGGGGTCCTTGGTCATTCATTGTAGTTGGTCCTGGCTTTGTCCACCTGGTTTTACTTCTTTCCTGGGCCTGGAGCTGAAACACAGCTGAGGCCTAGATGTTATCTCCAGGGAGGAAAGACCAGGGGAGGAAATGTTACCTTGGAATGAGGTCCTTGTTTTGCCTCCTGTCAGGCACTGTGAGCTTCCGCCATGGTGACAATCTGTATCTGGCTATAAATTGCTCAACCACTGTGTTCAGCTGTCTGTCTCAGTTTCCCTATCCCACTTGTCAAGGGATTTTCCTAACTTCTCACTATCCTGCCTCAATATGTGCAATATGATGTTATGGGAACAATATGGACTTGGGGTTCAGAGAGACCTGGGTTCAAATCCAACTCTGCTGTCTGTAGATGTCTATTCTTATTCACATTATTTAACCTTTCTGAGCCTCTATTTCCAGAGAGACATAAGACCTCCCTTTCAGGTATGTTGTAAAGTTAAATGAGATAAATGAGATCATGTAATGGGCTAAAAGCATAGTAGTTAATTTGTTCTAGGATCTTCCAAGCTAGAGGTAGTGTTCCTCTCTGGAATAAGTCTTAATTTGATTTTTTTAATGGTACTGGGTGAAAGCTTGGTACTCTAAGGGATAGAGCTCTGGCACTCTCCCCTACTCCTTTATTCCCTGTCCAAGACAATTAAGCAGTAGTTAAGCATTACTCACATTTTCCCCTGCTAATGGTGGGGTTGTATCATGTTTGACCCACTCCTGGACTGTGAGTTGGTGTAGCTCATCTGTAGAATGGGAAGACCCTGAGGGTTGTGCCCATCACCCATATCCAGCCTCTGTGATCCACCTTGAAGAGAAAAATCACTTTGTCCCTTCAATAATGTACCTGGGGCAGAACTATGGGGACTGGGTAACATCCCTCAATAAGGTATGTGAAATTTCTGAGAAAAGTCTCTTTTTGTTTCAGAAATTGTGCTTGCTGTTCGATGTTCTGGGGTTAGACAGGCCTGCATACAAATTCTAACCCTATGATTTATTAACTGAAAACTTGGGCAAGTTACTTAATCTTTAAATCTTTGTTTTCTTTTCAGTAAAGCAGGGATAGTTATTATATACAAAAATGTATTTAAAACAGTTAGGATATTGCCTGGTCCACTGAAATATTCATTTGTTCACCCAGCATATATGTTGTGGGTACCTGTTGCACATCAAAAGCTGTTCTACATGTGGGGACTCATGGACAATAATTTCTGCTCTGTGATGCTTCCATTCCAGTAGAAGTGGAAGATGGACTACAGACAACAGCAGGGTAAGGGGAATTGGGGTGCTGGCAGAGGTGGGCTGCAATTTAAATGGAGTGGTCTGTCTACCATCCACCCATCTGTCCATCTGTCCATCCATCCATCCATCCATCCAGTCTCTGAATCTTCTTTCAGTTGTATTCTTTACTTTGTATCCTAAGACTCTGCCTCATTTAAAAAATGTAAACTGGAATGTCTTTTCAAATATATATTTTGCCTCATTTACTATCACACCAGATGTATCAAATATACATGTGCAATCTTTTAGAGTTTGTTTACTTAGAGTACAAGATCTGACTTCCCTGTTAAGCCCAAAATACTTCCTAGAAACCAGCACATGTGGGGAAGCTCAGCTGGTCCTCATGGACGAAGAACTCATGTAATTGAGGCCTTAGGAACTGAGGGTTAGTCCTTAGCTTCAAGCTGGTGGTCAATCCCACTCATTTCTTTCTGCACACTAGTCTTGAGTAAATGATAAAACAAACAAACAAGCAAACAAGCAAACAAGAACAAAGACTGCATTTAAAATTCTGAGTCTGAGATCTTGTTTCCCTAAGACTTAGTGAGGGCAGCCAAAAGGATAGCCAGTCTCTGCTCCCTGCACCTTTTTGCCTCTCTCTATATCTCCCTGGGGACAGCCAAGTCAAGACAACCAATTCCTTTGTATGCAAAATCTCTCTACTTGGGTTAAATGTGTTTTTAGAAAGTTATGCTCTGTGAGAAGGGACATGCTTTTCTGAAAGGACTGCAGTCTTTATCAGAGACTGGGCTGTCAAGAGGTGCTATAGCTTTTAGAGTTTAATGAGTAAATTTAAAGGTTGGATGCAAATTAGGCATAATATTAACTCTAGCTTCAAAGAGCACAGAGCAAAGGAGAGAGTTTAACAGCAGTGAGACTTTGTTAACCAGAGAAGCCTATTGACAGCCTACAGACATAATGTGGTAGCTTTTTGATGGCTTCTACCAAGCTCCGTGGAAGTAAAGGCACATTCTGTGCAGACAGGAGCTCTTCTCATGCAAACCTGAGGCAGATCACCAAGATCTATCTATTCAAGAGACCTGCTGTCTGCAGTACCCCATGTTCTCAGGCTGGGCTAAAAAGTGAGTGGCCTCAAGCAGCAGACAGGCAGCATGAATTCTTGGTAAGTTGCTCAGCTCCCACCTGCCTACAATAATCCTACTCCTCAGACTGCACTTGGCCTCCCAGGTCCCAAATTCCACTAGCAGAGGAGAGCAATATTTCATACCTGCCTCTGTAATCATCCTTCTTCTGCCAGCAGATTAATTAAAATGCACGTGCAAATACATTTGTTATAAACACAGCATTCTTCTTCCCATGCACGTGCAATCAATAGTTATGAAAATGATTTGCATGGTGGCAAACAATAAAGGAATTCTTCATCATGTGGCTTTTGGGGTGAAAAGTTCAAAACCTCATGAGTGTCATATGTAATCTAAACCTGACTGGGGGTCTGACACGGTGCATTCTTAGTTATGCTCCATTGCACACAATTGCTCTGAGATGCAGGACATTTCCCCCATGAAGCCCTCCTTGTTCAATACCACCCCATATTCTCTGCCCCCTTATTCCCACTCTTCAGTACACACACCCCATGTCAGGGCTAGGTCACTGTCTTGCATTAGTCCACACTTTGCTTTGAGAGTGCTTTGTTTGTAAGCTTGAGGATGGAAAAGCTCCCTGTCCCCCTCATGCCCACCCTTGCTTAGCTGATTAGAAGCTCAACACTGAAAGGGGCCTCTGGGACCATCTAATGATACCCCCTCACTGTTTGGTTGGGGAGACTGAGATCCTGAGGGGAGGGATGCATTGTCCAATATGCCACCAATATTAGTCAGTGGTAGAGTTGGACCTAGGCCTCAAGGAAACAGCCAGAAGAGTTGTAGGGTGATTAGTGAGGTGTATTTCTTTCCCTCCGGTCATCACTGTTATACTCTTCACTTGGCCTCAAAGTACTCTGAGTCTCTCGACAGATCCTTGGTATTAAACAATTGCTATTTGCAGGGGCTGGAGAATTACAGAACTCAGAGAAGGCATGGCTCCTACCCTAAGGGAGTCTATATTGGAGATTGCTAATATTTCCTGTTTATAAGAACCCTTCAACATCAGAAAAAAATTGGGGGTCTTCTCTTCCCCCCAATTTTAAGTACATATTAATCAAGAAGATAGAAAATAATAGAGTGCTCTGAATCTAGTAGCAGCACATACATTTTAAAAATGGCTTGGAGATCTGCTCATGTACTGATATGCCAAAAACTTAGAGAAAGCAGCCCAGGAGTTCTGGCCATGATAGAGACATAGGTAGAAACACTTCACTTTCTCCCACAATCGAAAGAAGGACAATGACAAATTTAAAAACAAAAGAACAACCAGAATGCCAGATATTCAAACTTCATGGAACTCTGACAACCAAGCAGTTAAAGAAACATTCATCCAGACCGGTAGGAGGGGTGGAGACAGGCAGCCAAAGTGGAGAGGACACACAGTCAAAGAGATGGTTGGTGGAGCAGTTGGTGCCACATTTGTGGGCCCATAAGCTGGGAAGAACAACTGGGAAATGAAACAGATCGCAGAACCCAGGGTTTCAGCATGGGAAACTAAAGACTCAAAATCTCTGGATGTAAAAACCTGTGGGATGTATCAGTGGGAGAAGCTCTCAAATCACAGGAGAGTCTGTGGGAGAGGCCCACAGGGTTCTAGAATGTACACAAACATGCCCATCTGTGAATCAGCATCTAAAAAGGCACAATCCACTTGTGGAAAGTGAGGGAAGTGACCAAAAGTAGGGCTAGAGCAGAGCCAGCAAGTGACATTGTTTTCTCTCTCACCCCTCTCCCACAGACAGTGCCACAATGCAGCAAAGAGCATTGCCCTGCCCTGGTGAACAGCTAAGACTCTGCCCCTTACAACATAACAGGCATGACAAGACAAACAAATATGGCCCAAATGAAAGAACAGATCAAAACTCCAGAAAAAGAACTAAGTGACAAGGAGATAGCCAACCTATCTGATGTAGAGTTCAAAACACTGGTAATCAAGATGCTCACAGAAATTAACGAGCTTGGTCACAAAATTAAGGAAGAAATGAAGGCTATGCAAAGTGAAATTAAGGAAAATATAGAGGGAATTAAAAGTGAACAGAAGGAAACAGGAACTCAAACCTAGGATTTGGAACAAAATGAAGAAATAAACATCCAACAGAACAGAATGAAGAAACAAGAATTCAAAAAAACGAACAGAGGCTGAGAAAACTCTGGGACAACTTTAAATGCTCCAACATGTGAATCATAGGGGTGCCAGAAGAAGAAGAACTTCTCAGTCAGGGCACATGCCTAGGTTGCAGGCCATGTCCCCCAGCAACCCCACACTGATGTTTCTCTCTCTCTCTCTTTCTCTATCTCCCCCCTCCCTTCCCTCTCTAAAAATAAATAAATAAATCTTTAAAAAAAAAGAACAACAACAACAACAAGAGCAAGAAGTTGAAAACTTATTAGAACAAATAATGAAGGAGAACTCCCCCAATCTGGCAAAGGAAATAGACTTCTAGGAAATCCAGGAAGCTCAGAGAGTCCCAAAGAAATTGGACCTACGGAGGAACACACCAAGATACATCATAATTACATTAACCAAGATTAAAGATAAGGAGAGAATCTGGGAGACATCCGGCCAAGATGGAGGCATAGGTAGACACACTGTGCCTCCTCGCACAGCCAGAATAAGGACAACAACAATTTAGAAACAAAATAACAACCAGAACTGACAGAAAATTGAACTGTATGGAAGTCCAACAACCAAGAAGTTAAAATAGACACATTCATCCAGACTGGTAGGCAGAGTGAAGTAGGATGGCTGGGTGGGTGGATAGGGGTTGCAGCACAAAAAGTGGTGGCACCAGGCACGCAAGGCACCCTGGGTATGCAAGACCACAGTGGGCAGATCCCAGACACAGGGTGGCAATGGGCAGACCCAGTGAGGTGGTGACTGTGAAGCAAGGCACTATGTGCCAGGTGACTGGCTGACTGGGTGGTCCCATATTCCCATGCAGATAAACCAGGCAAAACTGGGGAGTGAGACACACCGTGCAGCCCATGGTCCCAGCACCATGAAATAAGGCCTCAAAACACTGATTGAAAACACCTGTGGGTATTGAGGTGCAGGGAGAGACTCCCAGCCTCATGGGAGAGTTTATTGGAGAGATTCATAGGGTCCTGGAACACGGGTCCTGGGTCACAGGCCCACCCACACGGGAATCAGTGCCAGAAGGGCCGATTTTGCTTGGGAGAAGTGGCGGAGAGGACTGGGATCCAACAGAGAGCAGAGCAGGCGCCATTGTTCCCTCTCCAACCCCGCCCCCACATACAGCATCACAACCCAGCAACTGGAGTGCTCCGCCCTGGTGAACACCTAAGGCTCCACCCCTCATACTTAAAACGCACAACAAGACAAAAAAAAAAAAAAATGACCCAAACAGAAGAACAGATCAAAGCTCCACAGCAAATACAACTAAGAGACCAAGAGATAGCCAACCTATCAGATGCACAGTTCACAGCACTGGTGATCAGGATGCTCACAGAATGGGTTGAATTTGGTTGCAAATTAGATGAAAAAATGAAGGCTATGCTAAGTGAAATGAAGGAAAATCCACAGGGAACCAATACTGATGGGAATACAACTGGGCCTCAAATCAATGGAATGGACCAGAAGGAAGAAACAACCAAACAGAAAAGAATGAAGAAACAAGAATTCAAAAAAATGAGGAGAGGCTTAGGAACCTCCAGAACATCTTTAAGCATTCCAACATCCAAATTATAGGGGTACCAGAAGGAGAAGAGGAAGAGCAACAAGTAGAAGACTTATTTGAACAAATAATGAAGGAGAACTTCCCCAATCTGGCAAAGGAAATAGACTTCCAGGAAGTCCAGGAAGCTCAGAGAGTCCCAAAGAAGTTGGACCCAAGGAGGAACACACCAAGGCACACAATAATTATATTAGCCAAGATAAAAATGAAGGAGAAAATCTTAAAAGCAGCAAGAGATAAGGAGACAGTCACCTACAAAGGAGTTCCCATCAGACTGTCAGCTGATTTCTCCAAAGAGACCTTACAGGCAAGGACTGGCAAGAAGTATTCCAAGTCATGAAAGACAAGGACCTACATCCAAGATTGCTCTATCCAGCAAAGCTTTCATTTAGAATAGAAGGGCAGTTAAAATGTTTCTCAGGTAAAGTCAGGTTAAAGGACTTCATCATCACCCAGCCCTTATTATATGAAATGTTAAAGGGACTTATCTAAGAAAAAGAAGATAAAAAACATGTATAGTAAAATGACAGCAAACTCACAATTATTAACAACCACACCTAAAACAAAAACAAAAAGAAACTAAGCAAACAAGTAGAACAGGAACAGAACCCCAGAAATGGAGATCACATGGAGGATTAGCAACAGGGGAGTGGGAGGAGGAGAGAGTGGGAAAAGGTACAGAGAATAAGTAGCATAGATGGTAGGTAGAAAATAGACAGGGGGAGGGCAAGAATAGTATGGGAAGTGTAGAAGCTAAAGAACTTATGACACGTAGACATGAACTAAAGGTGGGGAATGTGGGTGGGAGAGGGTGTGCAGAGTGGAGGGAAATGAAGGGGGTAAAATGGGACAACTGTAATAGCATAATCAATAAAATAAAAAAGAAAAAATATATGAAAAAAGATAAGGAGAGAATCTTAAAAGCATCAAGAGAAAAGGAGACAGTTACCTACAAGGGAGTGCCTATAAGACTGTCAGCTGATTTCTTAAAAGAGACCTTACAGGCAAGAAGGGGCTGGAAAGAAGTATTTGAAGTCATGAAAGGTGAGGACCTACACCTAAGATTCTCTACCCAGCAAAGCTATCATTTAGAATAGAAGGGCAAATAGAATACTTCCCAGATAAGATCAAGTTAAAGGAGTTCATCATGACCAAGCCCTTATTATGTGAAATGTTAAAGGTTCTTATCTAAGAAGTAGAAGATGATAAAAAATGTGAACAGTAAAATGACAGCAAACTCACAACTATCAACAACTGAACCTAAAAAACAAAAATAAAAACTAGGCAAACAACTAGAACAGGAATAGAATCACAGAAATGGAAATCACATTGAGGATTATCAGTAGGGAGGAGGAGGAGGGAAAGAATGGGGGGAAGGTACAAGGAATAAGAAGCATAAATGGTAGGCACAAAATAGACAGGGGGAGGTTAAGAATAGTATAGGAAATGGAGAAGCCGAAGACCTTACATATACAACCCATGGACATGAACTGAGTGGTGGTGGGGGGGTGGGCGTGGATGTTGGAGGGTGGTAAGGTACAGAGAGGAGGGGGATAAAGGGGATAAAAAACTGGGACAACTGCAGTAGCATAATTAATAAAATATACTTTAAAAATAAAAATAAAAGTTCAGTGATGATTTTAACCACAAAAAAATAATGAAATAAAAATGACTTGTATATGTAACATATTTTTTTAGCCTATAGCCAATGCTTGGAGTGTCTTTGGATTTGTAGATTCTTCAATGACTCTGCTGTTCCCTGGGACTGTATGGTTTAGAACTTCTAGGGTAGAGGAATCTTTTGTTTTAGAGTCTATAGTCCCTGAAGTAGAGCTTGTTGTCTGGTTTCTTCAGGTAGCTGAGACAGGTGGTAAACAGCCAATACTCTCTTTATTCCAGTTGTCCTGAAACAAACTTTCTGTAGGTGAGTCTTGAGGGAGATGGGGTCTGGAGAGATGTGGGAGGGAAGATTTCCAAAACATCAAGTCATTTCTCAGAAGGATATGGATCTTGGCTCCAGAGCATTATGCAAGTGGCTTATAATAATAGTTATAAGCTACCATTTATTAAGTAGCTACTAAGTGGTAGAAACTGAGTAAAAGGAGATCAGATAGGTATAGACATGGATAAGAATATGCATATGGATATAGTTCTAGATATAGATAGATATAGATATATGTCTTTCGTATAAATCCCAGGGTCTCATGTTCACTAGTCCCTGCATTGGGTCATGTTTTAAGAAGCAAATTCTAACAGCCAACAGTAAGTAAACAGGAATTCTAATCTGTATTGACCTCTCTCAAAGAGCATTAAAATGAAAATGTAGATGAGTAAAATGTCTCAGAATTCCCTTTCCCTTTCCCTTCTCCCACACTCTCAGCCCACTTCAGAAGCTCTGACTTGGCAGATATTCCAGCATGCTCTCTGGTTCTCAGCTACAGTGTTTTTGCTGTTGCTTTTTTCCCTCCTGAAGTCTCCACCAGGCAGAGAGAGTGAACGTCTCTCACACTAGCTTTGGTTTCTCCTCTGCTTGTCCACTGTGCAGATGCTCCACACCTGAGGCTGCCCCACGAGGAAGAATCTGTCTTCCTGCCTCTTACCTCAGTAGAGATGTCTTTCTCCCCCTTTATTTGTCCAAAGCTAGACAATGGTGGGCATTGAGAGAACTCTCCTGAAAGATCAGGGAAGGGAAGAGCTGAGCAAAGTTCCCCACAGCAGAACGGGTTGGGGTGGCGTAAGGACGAGGAGGTGGAGAAAGAAGGATGGAGACTGGGAATATTGACAAATTTACACAATGATAAATCTGCTTCTAGTCACATACATCTTATGATTTAGTCTTCACCAAACCCCACGAGGGAGGTGGAGTGAGCCTTCTGTTACAAAGGAGGAAGTGAGGCTCACAGAGGTTCACTAGGTTGCTAAGAGATCAAGAAGACAGCGTGCCAAGGTGCTGCTGCAGTGACCCTTAGGGAAGTTCTCTACTCTCCTCCCCAAGCCTCCGAAGCACTTTGATTGCAGGAATCCTGTTTCAAGCAATTCTGTGGTTCCCTGATACAGTCTTGAGCATTTTGTGATAGTCCTTTGAACATTTTTCCAGTCCAGGTCAAGTTTATTCCAGACATGTGGTTTTCCCAGGACATGGATTTTCATGCTATGAACTCATGCTATGGTGGGTTGTTCTAGAGAGAAAACACCATTTTTCTTCAGGTATTCTATATACACTCTGGCCACACCAGCTTGTTCTCCATTTTGAAATGTGACCTTGTTACTTACCCTGCCCTAGAAGGTACTCACAGCTCTGCACCTGCATCCTGTTCCAGATCAGCTGGGTGGGATGGCAGTTGGTTAATGACGGTCATGTTGCCGGATCCATACAGGAGGGAGGAAAAGAGCGGGTGCCTAGTATAGGCTGAAGTTCATGTGTTGAAATCCTTATCCCCAGAATGTGACTGCATTTGGAGACAGGGTCTTTAAAGAGGTAATTAAGTTAAAATGAGGCCACTATTATACGCCCGAGTCCAATTGGCTAGTGTCCTTATGAGGAGAGAAGAGTAGAGTGCAGATATGTAGATGGGGAAAATCTCATATGGAAACAGCGGGAAAGTGGCCATCTGCAAGCTGAGGCTCAGAAAAAACCAAAGGTGCAAATGCCTTCATCCCAGGCTTCCAGTCTTCAGAACTGCGAGGAAATGAATTTCTGTTCCTGAGCCACCCAGGCTGTGCTACCTTGTTATGGTGGCCCTAGCAAACAAATACAGGACCATTCCTTGAATTCTGCAGAGGCCGCTGTCTTAGAATTGATTCCATGGGAGTATGAATGGGCCAAGAACAGCTCTAGGGCCTGCAGGTGCCCTAGGCCACTGAGCAACACACCTGAAGTTCACTACCTGGAGGGCATTTTCCTCCTGGCTACAATAACTGTGAGAAAGCTTGGCTCAGAGGGGGCTGCCAGCCTTGTGAAGAATCTGAGGAGGATCTCATAGACCAATTAAATTATGGTCCACAGACAGCAGCATAGTTACTTGGGAGTGTGGTAGAAACGGACGATCTCCCTACCCCAGATCTCCTGAATCAGAATCTTCATCTTAAAAGGAGCCTCATGGGATTACTATGCATTCAAGTTTGAGTGGCACTGCCTCTGATCCACAGACCCTTGGACTCAAGACAGCTCAAGTCATACCAACCTATGTTCTTCCCGTGTATCCTCTACGCACCTGGAGAGTACTCTGAGCTGCATCAGGATGGCTCAGTCAGAGGAGCTAGGGCTGTGATGCGCAATTTGGCTACTCATTGGAATCTCTTGGGGGAGCCTTTAAGACCCTTGGTGTTGAAGTCTCATTCTAGGCCAAATAAATGAGAAGCTCCATAGGAAGTAATCTATTGACTTATAACAAACAGCCCCAAGATGTAGTGGCTTAGAATAATAACCATTTATTTAGCTCGCAATTCTGTAGGTTAGTGCTTTGTGCTGGGATCTGCTCAGCAGTCCCTCCGGTTGCTGCTGGGCCCACTCCTGTGTCTTTAGTCAGTCAAAGATCAGAAGAGAAGCTCTGTTTTGGGGGTATGTTGCTGGGGTAAGGGGCAAGGGTGAGACTGGGCCATATTTGTTTTGCCATCCATTCACATGGCAGTGTGGTAGGGGGAGAGAGAGAGATCAGTCTAGACTCAGACTGGCACCATGTTGCTGCCACCATTTTCTGTTGGGCGAAGCTAGTCATAAAGCCAGCCCAATTTTAAAGGATGAGGCAATAGATTCCACCTCTTGGCAGAAGCTGCTGCAGAGTCACACTACAAATCACGCAGATGCTGAAAGGGGAGGACAACTGTGGCCATTTTTGTAGTCTACCACATTGGACTGACAAGGCTTGCTACTTGACCAAACTTTGGTCAGGCTCCTCTGAGCTCTCTTTTCAATAGGCCTTGTCCTTGGCTCTGTCCTTGGCCTGCCAAGCAAGAATCCTGAAAAGCCACTTCAGGGAGAAATCCCCCATCCTTTATATCCAATCAAATTCCTCATTTCCCATTCCTGAAACCTAGTCAGGAATGGGGAATGAGGAATTTTTCCATTCTCTCCCTCACCCTACCAGTTGGCTATAAATACCCAGCTACTCCTATTTTATTCAGAATTGAGTTGCATCCTCTCCACTATCGCAGTTGTCTTGAATAGTCTTTCTCGCCATGTTTAAGAAGTGTCCAGTGCAATTTCTCTTTATCAGGACCACTGAGGTGAGTCCTCCTTCCTTCTCTACACTCTCTCATACAGCTGCTCTGACTTGGCCTGAGCCCCCTCCAGCTTTGGATGGTGAAGTTGCCCTTTGAGAAAAACAGATTAAGGCAGTTTGCTGAATGGGGCATTATAGTGACTTGTGTTGAAATCCCAGAGATCTATTTGTGATCTCAAACCAAAAGAGTATTCCTTGGACCTCTCTTAAACTTAAATGTCTCATCTTCTAATGAGCATAATAATAACTACCTAGCCAGGTTGGGAAGCCTGAGTAAAATAGCTGTGAAAGCGTTTAGTTCACAGGTGATCAGTCAATTGTGTTTTCTTTCCTTGTAGACAAAACTCTCTAATTAGGATTCATTAGGGAAAAGGCCAGTCAGAATAAACACAAAGTCTAACTGTAGAACTTCCCCCTCAAAAGGAGCTGTATTTTCTGAACCACTGAGTAACCACACTAAGTATTCTCTGCAAGAGGGAACTCCTTAGAGGTCTGCAAGAACAGAGTGTCACAGCAATTGGTGGTAAATGGAGATTTTAATTGTCTACAAGTAGTTGCTTTTTCCCTTCAATCCTGCATATATTTTTTTGCCTATTGCAACAAGTAGGCTTTTAACACATTTAGTGAAATGGGAATATTAGTGCAATCCCTTTTCTCATGGGTAATACTGGTAATACTTCAATAATGCCAGCTGCCATTCACTGAGGGCTTACCACGTTCCAGGTTCTTTACTTATACTTCCTCACTTAATGCTCAATTCAACCCCAGGAGATGGGAATTATCCACCTTTTAAAGGTAAGGAAATTTGGGCTCAAAATGTTATGTGGCATCCTGAGGCCTGTAAATGAAGCTGTGAAGGATCTGGGTGCTGAGTGTAGACACCTCTCCTGGGTAGTTCTGCAGGACTTGCTAGCTGCACTTCTGTCTGAACTCACAATATGGCCAACCAGGGGCTCCAAATGATGAGAGTCACTGTGCGTATGGCTGGAGATGGTAACAGCCTGCTCCCAACAGCCTCTTTGTGTGCAGAAGAGAGGTGGATCTTACTATTAAGGTAGGCTTTGGAATGTAGGGAGGGTTCCCAGATCTGCCCATTGGGATCTCTGCAATATTGTCAAAGGACCTGTCATCTTGAGTCCTGCCTCTCTCCTTCACCAGGCCTGCTGTGTCCTGCCTCTGACTTAGCTTTTTCCCTATATAGAGTCAACATCTCTCAGCTCACAGAGATTTCCCATAAACAGGGCCTGACATTTTGAAAGTCTGTGGTTGGTAATAGGGCTTTTTGTTAGGGTGGCCAGTGCTGTGGGCTGTGAAAGAATTCACAAAGAGAAGAAAATGCAGGGAGGGCTGTGAAAAATTCACAAGGAGGAGAAAATGCAAAGAGTAAAGTTTTATTCATTTTCCAAGAGAGGAAAGGGGTATGAAGAGATACACCAGGAGCAAGAAGTTGGGCCGTGAGTTTTTATTGGGTGATAAAGGGGGATGCAGCTAGGTAGTCATGTCAATTATTTGTAAAACAGGAGGTTCCAGGCTGATTGTGCATGCTTCAGTTTGTTCTGTTGTTACCTTTGGGGTAAGGGTCCAGGTGTTTGGGTCTGGTGTGTCCTGTTTGTATAAGTTTCTAAAACACCTATGTGGGGGATGCTTTTGGTAATCTCTCCAGTCCCGAGAGTAGTGTCTCAGAGGAACAAAAGTTGATTATGCCTGGCAGGGTCAAGGAAATAGGTAATGAGCTCTGGCAAAGAGGGCCTGAAGGGGCCCTTTTTTGTCCTTTCACTTTTGTTCTGCCAGACACAGGCTGTGCTGAGGTGCATTTCTCCTCAGCTTGATTATTTCTGCCCAAATCCCAGGCTCCTCCAGACTGTGGGCCTGCTGTTAATTTATATCTGAAGTTACCACAGGGATGGCAGGACCCCCTCAGAAACCAACACTTCCCAGCAGGGGCTGCTTCTGGGGCACTGCCAATGAGTTGGTTGCAGGCAGTGGGAAATTCTCAGAATTGAGGTTCCCAGTGGGAGTGCATGGACTTTCTTGTTGGGGGGGTTGTGGATGGGCTTCACAAGGTTCCCAAATCTTAAATTGCGCATAAATGTTTGCTGGTGAACTTTTCAGTGGAGAGGTTCTGAAATTGTCATTGGAACTCAAGAATCACTAGTTTGAAAAACAAGGATTCAAGAACTGGGAACAGTTAGAGGCAACAAGAGTGTTGATACCAGAGAAGGACAAGAGGATGAAATAGATCTTTAGCAATTCTGAAGTTTTGTCTTTGTAATAAATCTTTCCTTAACAGTGCCATTTCTTGAGACAAATAGTGTGCCTTGTGCTCCACGGGTACTGTTTGAACCCTTGTCGTGGCCCTTCAAGGAAGGATGAACTTTCTCCAAATGGTTGTCTCTATGCTGAGAAATGGCGAAGGGATTCTAAAGTTTTATTACCTCTACAGTCTTCAACAATCCTATTTTATAATGATTAAGACTTTTTGTAAGAAAAGCACTATTGTGTACATTACTTTTCTGGCCTTCCCAGCCCCCTGTAAATTGTAGAGGGCACATGTTAGTTCCTGCATGGTAGAGCCACACAGACTTGCCAGTAGCAGCAGCCCCAGGCTGTCCAGCTCGGCCTGCCAGGCTCCCTGTGCTCAGGCTCAGCCTGTGATGCCTCAGAGAAGCAATGCCTGGGTGGAGGTGGCAGCTCTCCTGGAGGACCTCTGGGCAGCTCTTCTGGCTCAAGATTTCCATAATGCTAAAAAAAATGGTGTGGTTACTGGGGAGTTTCAGCAATCAGTGATGTCTGTTCTTTTGTTTTGTATTTTCCTCCTAAAGTCCTTCTCTTTTCTTCCTTTCCTTCCTTTCTTTTTTTTTTTAAACAGGCTTATCTCATTTTATTTTTCTTGTATAAAATTGTGTGGTGGCCATAGCTGGGGCCTTGGTCTTCTGCACAGAAATTCTAGTGTGGGCCTTTAGAAGATGTTCAGTGAATTCCTGACAGGGAGACTTGGTGAACACAGTCTCTGTTCAGAGGTTGGGAGTAAGATGGCTGTAGCTCTTACAGATGGTACTGGAGGTGGCCTTGGTAAAGTTGCCCAGGGTGGCAGTGCAGCCCCTGGTTGAAGTGTAGAAGTTGTTGATACCAGCCATCAGCAGCAGCTTCTTGGGCGCAGGAGCTGAGATGATGCCAGTCCCCCTGGGGGCAGGGATGAGGTGTACCAGTGCAGAGCCACCACACCTTGTCACCTCACAAGGCGTGGTGTGGGGCTTGCCGAACTTGTTCACCCAGTAGCCTCACTGCATGGACACAATAGAGAGCTTAGCCAGGATGATGGCCCCATGAACAGCAGTGGTTAGTTCCTTTGATCACTTAACACCCAAACCAACATGTTCATTGTAGTCCCCAATGGTGATAGATGCCTTGAAATGGGTCTTCTGACCTTCGTGTGTCTGGTTTTACAGGGGCATAAGCTTCAAAACTTCATCCTTGAGGTATGCCCCCCCCAAAAAGTCAATGATCTCAGCTTCCTTGATGGGCAGGGAAAAGAGATAGATCTCCACCCTGGCTGGTGTAGCTCACTGGATTGAATGCTGGCCTGTGAACCAAAGGGCCTCCAGTTTGATTCCCAGTCAGGGCACATGCCTGGGTTGCCGGCCAGATCCCCAGTCCGGGGTGTACAAAAAGGCAACCACGCATGGATGTTTCTCTCCCTCCCTTCCCCTCTGTCTAAATAAATAAAATCTTTTTTTTTTTTTTTCCAGAGAGATAGATCCCCTCCAGGGACTTGATCTACATGTTTTGACCAGGCAGCCCAGCTTGGTGACTGCTACCTCAAGCCCTAAATGCCAAATCCTTCATGGAAGCCACTGCAGTCTCCCATTTCAGGGTCCCTGGAGCTGCCAGGCCCTGCTTGCAGCATGGGCATCATCAGCCATTTGGTGTTTCCTGGGAAAAGAAGCCCTTTTTTTTTCCTGAAAGAATGAAAAAGAAAGAGAGTATCATGAAATAAAAAAAAGAACATGTCTTTGTTACAGCCCAAATATCATAAAAGCATACACTCTGGTCCAGCATTAGAAAGACACAGATAGAGGTGACAGACATCAGCAAACACCAGCTGGGCAGTGCCACCACTGTCCATTGGCACAAGCTACTGCTGCAGGCCCAGTAGATTCACAGTTCAGTTCATAAGTTCATCTCAGGTCTCGTTTGGAAAGTTTGAGGAGCTGGTAGGTAAGGTGCAGCATTTTCGAACTGCTGATTTCTGGGAAGGCTGAGTTGCAGTCTGTGTGTGCGCACCAGGTGTCAGGTGAGAGGAGTGAGGTGGATAGGATGTGAAGCAGAAGAATGCCCGCACTCTCAAGGCCCTGCAAGGGTCTCTCAGCCCTGAGAGTGGGGGTCTCCTTCTGATTTGTCCCCTAAAGCCTCACTCACCTCACCTTGTACATGGGCATGTAGGATGGGGCTTGGCATTCTTATTAAAGGTCTCTATCTCCATTTTTGGCTCACAACACTTAACGAACAGAATGATTATTTAAACATCCTTTTCCTTCTAGAAGGAGCAGTTGGAGCACAGGGCGCATATGGAGTGAGCATATGCAGTGGTTTGTCCTTCAGCTAAAGACTGCTCACTGCTCTGGTAGCTGTGAACGCTCACACAGATGTCACCATTCCTACAATTAGTCACATTTTGTTTAATGTTTACTCCTAATGGACTGCTAGTTGAAGGCCAGAATCATAAGGAACACTCCTGTCTGAACTCAAAACAACAAAGAATTATTTGCCTTACAGTCATCTTGATCAAATCAGCAAGCTGCATTTAGCTAATCAAAATTCTGATATAGCTCCTTGAAGCCTCTCTAGTACTTCAAAAACCAATATAAAAAAAATGCATTTCATTTTGGCTTTTTATTTGTTGGGAATACATATTATTCATGAAGGCTTTGTTTGCAGAGATATGCTTGAAAGTAGCAGCCAGAAATCTTCTATCCTACCTTGTTTAGACACAAAATATAAAACACTTGAAAAATAAGCCAGTTTAATTTTTAAAGTGTAAAATGTAGTAATTTCAATCATCAGGTCATTAAAACAGTTTTTCATGCTGCAATACCAAGTTAAAATTTAATCAGTATTTTAATATACAGTCAGGTCCCAAACCAAACACGTTAGACTAAGATGATGTTTTAAATTCCGGAGGGGATTCCTGAGTCATCTTACTGTGAAATGGCAAAGGAAACGCTTCTGTGAAAGGAAGTCATTGGAGATAGAGAGGCCTAACTTGGATATCCTTCTGGGTTGCTCCATGAGCAAGCCTGTCAGCCTCAGTTTTCCCATCTGGAACAACAGGGCTATGAAGATTAAATGAATGTTTATGTAAAGAGGGTGCTTCTTTGATGTGATCTTTCCATGGATGGCAACTTATTGTCAGGCAGGTTTTGGTTCAACTGTGTTCCTCGACAATCAGTATCGTTACTCTTTCCTCACTCCTGTGCCCCCAACTGCCCCCAACACATTATCCTGCTTCACTGCCTTCATAGCATTTATTGCTATCTGACACGATCTCATCCATTCATGCGTTCCACTGTCTGCTGCCTGTATTAGAATGTACAGTCTGAGAGAACAGGAATCTCTTCTGTTTTCTTCACTCTTGTCTGTCCTGTATTTAAAGTAGTTTGATTTTCAGGAGCTACTGTATAGGACACATGGACAAAGCCAAGGGGGAAGATAGAAGCAAGGGAGGGAGGTGGGTGTTTGGCTGGGGTGGTGGGCAGTGGTAGGGGGGTGGGGAAATGCAAACAACTGTAATTGAACAACAATTAAAATAAAGAAAATAAAAAGATAAAGTAGTTTGATATGCAATGTGCGCCCAATAAACACTTGTTGAACGATCGCTGAATGACTTTCTAACTCTTCCCTCTTTCGTGACTGGCTGTGAAAGTCACTTCGACTCTCTGCCTTCATTTGCCACAGAAGCACGTTGATCTAGATCGGCAGCTGGCAACTGCGGCCCGTGGGCCAAGCCTGGGCCACCACCTGCTTTCGTGAATAAAGTTTTATGGGAACAGTCTCCTTACTTCTCTGCATATTGTCTGTGTTGTCTTTGTGCTCCAATAGCAGAGCAGAGCAGATGCAGAAAAAGTGTAGCTCGCAAGCCTGAAATAGTTGCTATCTGGCCCTTTATAGAAAAAGTTTGCTAATTTCTGGTCTAGTTGAACTCTGTGAAGATCTTCGTACCCCTGATGCCCTTACTCTTCTGTGAAGCATATGCACAACGTTCGCTGCTCTGTGTAATTACAGACAGCTGATTTACTTCCTGGAGTTTCTCTGAAGTTTCATATTAGGTTGTGAATTGACTTTGGTTGTGGAGTTTAAGTGATAACTTGTTCATTTCTCCATTACACTCTAGCCTTCTCCCCAAACAGATTTGAACCCTGAATGCTATAATGGCAATTACCTTGAGATTTGCTGTAACTTTTTCTTATCATCACGAACTTTAGTTCTAAAATGTGATAGTCTTGATACTGTGCTTCAGGCTACTGAGCATGCTTGGCCTTGGAATCGAGAAATGTTTCTAGCTCATATTGCCCCAGCTTCAATGCCCAAAATATCGGCTGAGACCTGGAGGTGGAGAAGGAGGGTGGCAGGTTCCTTATTTCTCTGTGGAGACTCTTCCGTTTTTAAGTTCCTTGCCCATGCAGTTCCACAAAGGACTTAGTTTCAGAAGTAAGGCAACATGGTATACTTGGAAGAACATGGGGTTGGGCTTCAGAGAGATTTTTGTTCACATTCTATATTTGCCACTTGCTATTTACATGATTTTGGACTAGTAATGTAATCTTTCTGCACCCCAATTTCCTCATCTGTGAAGTGGAAGTAGGTTGATTACAATCTCATAAAAGAGAGTGAAAAAGAGCGGTCATTTAACAAACGTTATTTGAGCACCTGTCATATATCAGGCAGCAGTAAGCAAAACACATGGTGCCTGTGATCTTGTGGCTCTCAGGTCCTACTGGAGGGAGGGAGACAAACAAGCATTCAATATGATGATGGACACAATGAAGAAAAATAAAGCAGGGTAAAAGGATGGAGAGTAATGGGAGGATGTTATTTTACTTAATAAAACAGTCAGGGAAGCCCTCTTCCAGGAGGTGACATTTGTGTATAGAGACCTGAGGGAAGGGAAGGAGACTCAGGAATACCTTCAGAAATGGCATTCTGGGCCAACAGGGCCACATTCAGAGGCCTGGTGTTCAGAGAAGAGCACACAGGCCCGGGTGGTGGGGCACAGGGAGGGACAGAGGAGGGAAGGTGGTCAGACGTGAGGCTGGAGGAGCAGCCAGGATTTGGATCATTCAGGGCCTTGCAGGTGCTGGAGAGGATTCTAGCCTAAAGGTTGTGGGAAGCCCCAGGAGGGTTTTGAGCAGTGTTGTGACATGATCTGACTTATGTGTTAAAACAGCTCTGGCTGTTGGGTGGAGAGTAAACTGTGAACTGTTTTTTAAGTGCCTATTTTAACTTCTTGCACATAGAGGATGCACAGCAAATTGTTGTATACCTGCTATGGTACAACCTGTCTAGAGGGAATTACCTGTAGCTGTAGAGAGAGAGTGTGAGGTCAGTTGGGAAAGCGGTCTGACTGCCGAAGGGTGACAGAAAGAGAGCAACTGCCTTTTGGGAAAGTGATTCCCACCCCAGAAGGCTTGGGGCCAGGAAGTGGGAGATGGCTACTCTTACCTCTGGCCTGCACTTTATCTCCTGGCCGATGAAACTATCCAGTTGTCCTCCTTGTTAGCCTCAGAGGCAATTAGAAGCTCTTGGCTGGGCTGCGCTATTCACCATGTTTAAACTGCTTCATAAAATGGGAGATGATTACAAGTGCTTTAGAAAGATCATCATCATTAGTCTCTCAGATCTGCCCTCTGGAAAGCCTTCTTGGAGCCACTTGGAGACACATACACAGCACTTTGGGCAGAAGGAGGTTTCTTGCTGGGAGAGCTGAGGAGGTTCAGAGAGTAGAGTGTAAGACTGAAATCATTATGTGAACTTAAAAAAATCAAAACCTAGGGACTAGTAGCCCTGTGCCCTCAGTTACAGCAGCACCGAAGGAGTATGGGGCTGAGGCTGGGGCTGGGGTGGGGTGGTGATGACTCTGGCCACAAACGCACTCTCCTATGGGTTGAGCTCTGTTGGCCAAAGTCCAAGAGGAGCCAACACCCAACCCCTGCCCAGAGAGGGTTGCCTACCCTCAGCTTCCTGCCTCCTCGCAGGTCTCATTTCTATGTCTGACTTCAGAGGGCTAGAACATATAGTTGGGAGTTTGCTATGGCTTCTGCCCATGCAGTTCTTGCTGGCGTGAGTAGGGAGGAATTCTCGTAGGGTGGCTGAAATTTCTAATTTGTCTGGGACTGGGGGATTTCCCCAAATGTGAGAATTTCAGTGTTAAAACTGGGAAAGTCTTGGGCAAAGCAGGACAACTTGGTCCTCTAGAGGGCTGCCTAGACTAAGGGCTTATTGAGAGTAAGAATTGCATCCTGAGGTTGTTTTTATAATCACTTCATTGAGATATAAAGGACAATGGACAATTTGAGGTTCAGTGGCTTTTATTCGCAGTTGTGCAACCATCATTACAATCAATTTTAGAACATTTTCATCATCCCCAGAAGAAACCCATACCCATTTGTACCTGCCCCCCATTTCTGCCCCACTCTACCCTCTGCCCCAGCCTTGGGTTAGCATTAATCTGCTTTCTGTCTATAGATCTTTCTCTTCTGGATATTTATATAAATGGAACCATACAATATGTGGCCTTTCATGTGTGGCTTCTTTCACTTAGCAGAATGTTTTCAAGGTCCGTTTGTGTTATAACACGTATCAATGCTTTATTCCATTTTTACAGCTGGATAATGTTCCATTGTATGGATACACCACATTCATCAGTTTTTGAATGTTTGTATTGTTTCTACTTTTTGGTTGTCAAGAATAATACCGCTATAAACATTCATGTCAAGTGTTTGTGGGGACTTGTATTTTCAGTTTTCTTGGGTAGATATCCAGGAATAGGACTGCTGAGTCACATGGTAACTCTGTTTAATCATTTGAGGAACTTCCAGAGTGTTTTTCAAAAAGCATAAGCATCATTTTACATTCTCAGAGCAGTTTATGAAGGCTCTGATTTTCCCACATTTTCACCAACACTTGCTATTATGTCTTTTTTATTATAACCATCCTAGTGTGTGTGAAGTGATATTTTATTGTGTTTTGATTTGCATTGCACTGATGGCTAATAAGAGGGCTTATGTTTTATTCATGCTTACATATGAGCACTTGGTACATTGCCTGGGGCATAATTAGTGCTTAACACTTGATGGTTGAGTTCTAAATACTAGAATTAATCACACCAGACTTCCATAGCTAGAGGGAGCTTGGGTATACACAGAGTGGGTGGGTCTTCATTGGTTTTGAGAAAGAGCCAAAGGGGCTCTTGACATATTGAGGGCCAAGACCGAGACAAGGGGGCCTTTCTTACTGGTATGTGACACAGTTTTGTTATCTAAAGACCATGTGCTTTGATGTCACACAGATGTGAGTTCAAATCTCTCTGCTCAGGCCTCAGTTCTCAGTCTGTGTGGGAAAAGCAGCAAAACAGGGACTTTTGAAGCTAAAAAGACATAAAAAGACCAGATTATGGAGAAACTTGTGTGATAAACTCAATTTAGGTTTTATCTTGATAGCCCTTGTGAAACACTTCAGGTCCTATAGGTAGGGCAGTGATTCAGGTGGGTTTGCATTTTAGAAAGAGTATTCTGGCAGCAGCATGGAGAGTCAGCATGAAATGTGCACAGGTGTTGTAAGAAGGCAGATAATAAGTGATGAAGTCTGAACAGAGGCATTGAGAGAGGAGAGGGGGTCATTGGGTGGGGGTGGGTTAGGCATTTCTGGAAAATGACTCTTAACACTCTGAGGGTCATGGACCCCTTGCAAAACTGATGAAACCCAAAGACCTCTGCTGCAGGATTAAAGTGCACAAGATTTAGCATGCAGGCTTCAGGGTGCCAAGAGCACTATTCAGAACCCAAGACTGTCCTCATCTCAGCTTCACCTGCCTTGCTGGTAGCTGCCCACGAATCACTTTTCCTCTCCTAGCTTGCCTCACCTGATGTGGAAGTTGCCTTATCCACAACTTCCTCCCTTGTCCTGAGGGTCTTTGCCTCCCAGTAGCACTCAGGAGCATTCCCTGGGGGTGGGCCCAGGTCTGGGAGACTTCCACCCAGGTGAGGGTGCAGGGAAGGGAGTCAGTATGTGATGTGAGCTGGCCGGTGTCGGGAAACTGAACGTTAGAAACTGCGTTGCTTGGCTTGTGGTTTTCATTGAATGTCTGTGAAGAAAAAATGCAAAAATGCATTTTGTACCTTTTAAGTAATGCATGTGACAGAGGTGGTCTGGAGCATTATTGCCTGCTACCTGGCTTTGTATTTGTTTATAACTTTTTTAAGAGTTTGAATTATTTCAGAACTCAGATCCAAGCATTTTGCTGAAAAATTTGGTTTGGTTTATAGGCATCATATCTCTCCAAAAGTAATTATTCTCAACATGCTTCCTTGGTTGTCCCTGCTGCTCATTGCTACCCACACTAAGGCTGGGATGAATGAGATTTCCCCAACATCCTGAGACAGTCATTTCTCCCAAGAGTGGGGTGGCGTTCAGGGGAGAACAAGTGGTCAGGTGGAAACAGCGTCTGGATCCCTGCTGTTGTCTGAGACTAACCAGGGTGATCTAAAATGCTTTAGGCAAAGCAATTGCCCTTTCAGAGGTAAAACCACTCAGAAAAGGTAGTAGTGGAATAGATTTTTATAATATAAGGGGACTTTGCTTCAGGTTGTATTTGTTACTTACAGACGATGATTCTCCAAACTGACCATCAGACCAAGCAGGGCTGGCTAATAATCGCCCGGGAGTTTATTAAAAATACAAATAGCAGGCCTCCAAAAATTCTAATTTATGGGAGTCTGGGGTAGGACATGGGAAATATATCCTTATTTCTTTTTTTTTTAACTCATTTACTTTTTTTAAAATCTGTTTACAAATAATTTTTATTTATTTATTTTTCCCGCTCCCCCTGCCCCCAGCTAATTTACCAAGGTGATTCTAATGTATTTCCAGGTTTGGAATCCATACTTTCAGGTAAACATTAGTGTATTTCAATTCAATTTAATAAATGTCTATGAAGAATTTAGTATGTTTAGGTGTTTTACCCTCAAAAATGAAAAAGATGCAATTTTTGCTTTGTTTTACAGTCTGGTAGTGGAGAAAGACAGGTAAAAACTAATTATACTCTAGTTTGAGAGATGCTGTAATGAACATATGTACCAGATTCAGAGGAGGGAGTAATTAAAGTGGGTTGGAAGTGACCAGACAGGAGACAGGGCCAAAGAGGACTCTATCTGGTCACAGAACTCTCTTCATCTCAAAGCTTGGTTCTGAATTATAGCTGATATCCCATTAAAGCAATGACCCAAAGAGTGACTGTAGTCATTCTAATGAAAATCAGGGTGACACAAGAGTCACTGATGTGATTGAGCATGGTTCTGGAAATTCTTGCTGATGTCCTGTGCATGAACTAAGATTAGGTACTATAAATGAAGAAAGGAGGAAATGCATTGTTACTATATATGGATGATCTGTTTGTGTAGTACAAAACTCAAAAGGATAATTTGAAAAACTATGAAAAGTAATACAATTTGGTAGCCAAAAATACATGCTGTACAAAAATCTATTTTGACCAAAAGCAGATTAATTGTTGCCTTGGAATGAAAGTGTTAGGAGGGAAAGATTACAAAAGGCCATGAAATTTGGGGGCTAATAGATATGTTCACTGTCTCAATTGTGGTGATGGTTTAATGAGTACGGGCAAATATCAAATTCTCATCTTAAATATATGCAGTTTATTTTAATTCAAGTATATCTCAATAAAGCTGTAAAAAAATGCAGTTCCAAAATATCAATAACAACTACTTAGAAAGTGTAGGGGAACATTCCATTTATTATAGCAAAAAACCTATAAAATATCTTGAATAACCATAATAAAAAGGTGAGAATTTATGTAAAGAAAAGTATAAAACTTTACCAAGAATCATAAAAGAAGACTTGAATAGCCCTGGCTGGCATAGCTCAGTGGATTGAGCGCAGGCTGCGAACCAAAGCATCGCAGGTTCGATTCCCAGTCAGGGCACATGCCTGGGTTGCAGGCCATGGCCCACAGCAACTGCACATTGATGTTTCTCTCTCTCTCTCTCTCTCTCCCCCTCCCTCCCTTCCCTCTCTAAAAATAAATAAAAATAAATAAAAAATCTTAAAAAAAAGATTTTTTAAAAAAGACTTGAATAAATGAAGAGGTACACCCTGATTGAATAAAAAGACTGTCTTAAAGATGTCCTTCTTCCTAAATTGCCACATAAATTTATTACAATGTCAACCAGACTTCCAGCCAAGATGGAGGTGTAGGTAGATACACTGTGCCTCCTCCCACAATTCAGAAGAAAGACAGCAACAAATCTAAAAACAACAACAACAACAAAAAAAAACAACCAGAACTGCCAGATAATTGACTTGTATGGAAGTTCAACAACCAAGGACTTAAAGAAGAAACATTCATCCAGACTGGCAGGAGGGGCAGAGATGGGCAGCTGGGATGGAGAGGCGAGGCAGAAGCTGGAGGACTGGAGTGAGTGAGGTGGTCACTGGTAGAGCAGGCAGTCCCACATTTGTGTGCAGATAAACAGGGAAGAACAACTACAGAGCAAGACAGATGGTGCAACCCAGGTTTCCAGCTTGGGAAAAGAAAGCCTGAAAACCTCTGACTGAAAAAACCTGTGAGGGTTGTGGCAGTGGGAGAAACTCCCAGACTCACAGGAGTGTTCTCTGGAGAGATCCACAGGGTCCTAGAACATACACAAACCCACTCAACAAGGAATCAGCACCAGAAGGGCGAAATTTGCTTGTGGGAAGTAGGGGAAGTGACTGAAAGCTGAGAGCCCATCAACTGGCATTGTTCCCTTTTAGACCCCTCCCCAACAAACAACATGACAATGCAGTAATGTGGGTTGCCCCACCCTGGTGAATACCTAAGGCCTTACTAAGTAACAGGTACACCAAAACACACAAAAAATGGCCCAAATGAAAGAACAGATCAAAGTTCCAGAAAAAATACAATTAAGTGATGAAGAGACAGCCAATCTATCAGATGCAGAATTCAAAACACTGGTAATCAGGGTGCTCACAGAAATGGTTGAGTATGGTCACACAATAAAGGAAAGAGCGAAAGCTATAAAAAAATGAAATAAAGGAAAATGTATAGAGAACCAACATAGAGGGGAAGGAAACCAGGACACAAATCAACGATTCGGAGTAGAAGAACAAAATAAACATTCAACCAAAACAGAATGAAGAAACAAGAATTCAAAAATATGAGGAGAGGATTAGGAACCTATGGGACTACTTTGAACATTCAAGCATCTGAATCATAGGAGTGCCAGAAGGAGTAGAACAACAGCACAAAATTGAAAACTTATTTGAACAAATAATGAAGAAGAACTTCCCCAATCTGGTGAAGGAAATAGATTTCCAAAAAGTACAGGAAGCCCAGAGAGTCTCAAAGAAGTTAAACCCAAGGAGGAACATACCAAGGCACATCATAATTACATTAACCAAGATTAAAGATAAGGAGAGAATCTTAAAAGCAGCAAGAGAAAAGGAGATATTTACCTACAAAGAGGTGCCCATAAGACTATCAGGTGATTTCTTAAAAGAAACCTTACAGGCAAGAAGGGGCTGGAAAGATGTTTGAAGTCGTGAAAGGTGAGGACCTACACCTAAGATTCTCTACCCAGCAAAGCTATCATTTAGAGTGGAAGGGCAGATAAAGTGCTCCCCAGATAAGGTCAAGTTAAAGGAGTTCATCATCACCAAGCCCTTATTATATGAAATGTTAAAGAGACGTATCTAAGAAAAAGAAAATAAAAAACATGTATAGTAAAATGACAGCAAACTCACAATTATTAACAACCACACCTAAAACAAAAACAAAAAGAAACTAAGCAAACAACTAGAACAGGAACAAAATCACAGAAATGGAGATCACATGTAGGATTATCTGTGGGGAGTGGGAGGGGGTACAATGTGGGGAAAGGTACAGGGAATAAGAAGGATAAATAGTAGACACAAAATAGACAGGGGGGTGTTAAGAACAGTATAGGAAATGTAGAAGCCAAAGAACTTATATGTATGACCCATGAACTAAGGTCAGGGGAAATTCGGGTGAGAGTTGGGGTGCAAGGTGGAGGGGAATAAAGGGGGGGAAATGGGACAAGCGTAATAGCATAGCTGATAAAATATATTTTTAAAAAATTAAAAAACAATAAAACAATGTCTAATGAAAGGACAAAAAGTTATTTCCCTCTTAAGGGTTGGGAGAAGGAGTGGGGAACTTGACCAAAAGAGACAACTGTGTGCGTTAGTCACATCTTTTATTTTCTGTATTCTGATGTTTTTATGTCTGGGGTTTGCTGGCTCTGGAGGGATGTCCTCTTCCAGCATTAGCCTATTCCTGGACATGGTCTATGAATATATCTTTCCAGTGCAAACCAACCAATCCAATGCCTAACTGCCAATCACCTCCTTTATTTGGACTCTCATCTGATCCACCAATCTCCCACTATTCTTTTTCCTGATCATCCCAGGGCCAGGTACTGGGCAACTAAGGACAGCCCCTATGTCCTAGAGCCTGATGAAATTATTCACACTCGCCAATCCTAAGCCTGCTTACCTTGCCTTTCCCAATCCTTCCCATGGAAACCACAATGAAGGCTCTTGCCTGTAGTTCCTCCTCTCTCCTTCTGCCACCTGACTGACCCCGGTGATTCCCTATGTGGTCTCCCATGGCGTGGTCTGCCCTAGGCCTTGGGATCTCTGAATATAATAAAGTATCTTCTCAATCACAGTTGTTTCCTTATCTTTTGGACTTAGCCATGCCTAAATAATAACAAAATGTAAATTAAAAGGCTGTGGTTGGCGGAATTCTAACAGCAGCTCCTAGTACCAAGACACTTGCCTTTGCTTGTTCAATCAAACACTAACCTTCTGCTGTGTTAATAAAGTTCCAAACCAGTTGACCTTAAAACAGAGATTAATCAAGTGGCCTGAACCAATCAGGGGAGCCCTTTAAAAAAAAAAAGAGTCTTCTCTGTCCAGTGGCAGAGACAAAGTCATAGAGAGACACGCTCCTGCTGACTTTGAGGAAGAAGCGGCAGCTGCTATGCTGTGTGGCAGACAAGGGGCGACATACTGGCCCAACAAGCCCAGGCGAGGTCTGTATGGAGGGCTGACAAACTCAGACCGAAAGTAACAATAAAGGATGGTCTGAAATTAAAACTTTTTACCTAAAAGGGAGTCATGGTTGGTAGTCATGTCCTAAGGCGGTATTTTTCCATAGCAACAGTCAATCTTCACCTTAACCTGTCTGTGGTCTTTTTAGTATCTAGGATAACATACCTGAAAAACACACCTTTGCAATAACAAAGTAATTTCCTTTTCTCCAGGTCCCTCAAAGCACAGTCACCTCTCCAGAGCAGAGACCACAAATCCCCCCATAGTTATGATTGTGTCAATTGTTGACTGTTAAATATCTGGTATAAATACCCACCTGTGTAACAGGTATGTGTCATTTTACTTTTTATCTAATCCCAGAGGTAGCCCTACTTTGCTTTCTCCTGCCTCCCTAGTCTATCACCAGTAGATTTCATGCAACCCCCTTATACCTTCTCCTTTGATTGTAATGTATAAAGTCAGGTACATAACTGCCATTTTCCGGAGCATTTTTCAGTCCATTGAGATTTTTCTCCCCAGCAATTGTTGTCAGTCTGGCTCAAATAAACTCACAAAAATTCTCTATGGGTTTGAATGTTTCTTATACTGACATTTACTCAGTGTAGTCAGCAAGATTCCAGAGAAGCTCACCCAGGACCACCTGCAGACCTGGATCTGGTGCCAGGATCCAGTAAAGGGCCTGTTGAGCCCTGCAGGCTCCCTGATGGAGCTTTGTTGGAAGTGCATTTCTGAAAGTGAGAGTGTGTTTGCCAAAAGGAGCCTATATTTCTTTTTTTAAAGACTTTATTTATTTATTTTTAGAGAAGGGAAAGGAGTGAGAAAAATATCAATGGGTTGAAATATCAGGTAAACTTAGGTGAGTCATCTCTTGGATCTAGGACCTTCCCTTGCTTATGGTAGAGGGCCTGACTTTATTTAAGCTGTCTTTAGAAATTCCTTGAGGCGGAACTAAGATTAAGGGCTGAGAGAACCCAGGCTAAGGTGGGACTGGAGAAAAAAAATGGGTGGCTGGTTTTAAGTTTGGCTTTTCAATTGGAATTATTTAACTGCAAGTCTGAACAAAGCCCTTGCTGAAATGAGAGCTTGAGTGCATTCAGCTCTGAAGATAAGGTGCACTTCCTCCCTGCAGCCCAAATCTTGGGTGTCGTTGGGCTCTAAGAATCTTTATGGAGATGTCAGCAGGCATCCCATACAACGTGCAAGAAACCCATGGGAATTTCAACTCAACTGTACTTAAATAATTGACTCTTCCAGGGATGTACATATAAAAGTTGGTCATGTAGTAGATGTATTAGACAGCCTGGGAGAGAACCTGAGGCACAGAAGAGGGTTGATGCCACTCAAGGAGTGAGAGCCTCGTGGAGCTAACCCATAAGCACTACACTTTGACCCACTACACAAAATCCCTAGAAAATTTTTTTGAATTGCAGATATCCAAAGGACTAAAATTAAAATGGGAAAATGTGCATCCAAGGCTGGAAACCCCCAGACCCTGGCCCTCATTAATACTCCTGGTAGGAAAGCTGTACTTGCATGTGTTTACAGAAATGGGAAGATTTAACTAAAAATGAAATCAACTTAAAATGGTCAATATATGGTTTTCTTTCAGCACCTAAAGTAGTATTTTTGTATGCAAAATTTGAAAAATGCTGGCTCTAAAATGAAATTGGATGGATGGGGAGAGTATTTTGATTTGGAAATTAGAAGCTTCTGAAAGAAGCACAGATAAATCCCTTTAAAAATAAGAAGTTATTAAGAAATTTTAGACTGTCTCCGAACTAAAGACAGTTTTGGAAGCTAACATCTGTTTTTGAAATGCCAATTCCTCATCTCTAAAAACTCTTATTTGAGATTTCAATGAAAATTTTTTGAAATGTAAAATGTTATCAAAAGGTTTGAAAAGCAGCCATATCTGAGCAAATTGGTAAATTCGATAATAGTTATTGACTATCTAGATACTTTGAAATAACGTGAAGTACTGAAACATTGATTGCTATGAGAGTCTTGGGTTTGCCGGCTTTTGGCTTTTGTTGCCAAAAAGCTATAGAGTAAATTTGGAGCTGTTAAGGAATGTTTTGTGCTTTGTTGGGAGTTTATTTCCTAAAGTGAGAGTGTGTTTGCCAAGAGAAGCCTATATTTCTTTTTTAAAAAGACTTCATTTATTTATTTTTAGAGAAGGGAAAGGAGTGAGAAAATTATCAATGGGTTACCTCTTGCACACCCCACAAGGGACCCAGCCCACAACCCATGTAACATCCCCTGGGTTCTATTGCCTGCCACTGGAAAACCCATGGCTCTTTATGCCAGAGTTTGGCAAAAATGAAAGAAATTGTATTTTTAAAAGATATACAGATTAGGGAGTTCTGGCCAAGATGGAGGTGTAAGTAGAAACCCTTTGTTTCCTCGCACAACCAAAAGGAGGATAACAACCAATCTAAAGCCAATAAACAACCAGAAAGTCAAACTGCATGGAACTCCAACAACCAAGGAATTAAAGAAACAGTCAGCCAGACCAATCAGACTGGTAAGAAAGGCAGACAAAGAAAACCTGCAGCAAGGCAGCAGGCTGCGAGGGCGGGGCTGGCTGAAAGGACCCAGAGTGAGGCAGTGTACCCTCCAGGCAGGGCTGACGAACGGGAAACTGAGACTCCGAGCTGACTGTGGACTGCAGCAGGGGTTGTCATGGTGCGAGAAACTCCCAGTCTCACATAAGAGTTCGTTGGAAAGTGAGGCTAGAGCCAAGCAAGAGAGCTGCATTGTTCCCTCTCTGACCCCTCCCCCACAGACAGTGCCACATGCAGCACAGAGGGTTGCTCCGCTCTGGTGAATACCTAAGGCCCTGACCCTCACAACTTAACAGGTACACAGAGACAAAGAAATATGGCCGAAAGGAAAGAACAGAGCAAAACTCCAGAAAGAGAGCTGAGTGATGAGGAGATAGCCAACCTATCTGATGGAGAGTTCAAAGCCCTAGTAATCAAAATGCTCACAGAACTGATTGAGCTTGGTTGAAAAATGAAAGAACAAATGAAAGATATCCAAAGTGAAATAAAGCAAAATATTCAGGGAACCAACAGTGACAGAAAGGAAATCAGGACTCAAACAATTTGGGGAGTTCTGGCCAAGATGGAGGCATAGGCAGTCACATTGTGCCTCCTCACGCAACCAAAACTAAGGACAATAAAAATTGAGAAACAAAAAAACAACCAGAACAGAGAGAAATTAACTGAACAGATGTCAGACTACAGTACATCCAGACCGATAAGGAGCGGCGGAGTCAGAGGCCTGCAGAGAGGGGTCGAGGGGTCCCGGCGGGAAGAAACGCTGGCTGGCGGGCACGGGCGTGCAGAGTGCAGACAGAAGCGGACGGACCGGGGGCGGACCCTGGGCGCGGGAGGCGACTAGCAGACCCAGTGAGGGGTGCAAGGCAGCTGGCTGTCCGTAGCCACACATTCACGCGCAGACAAGCTAAGCGAAAATGGGCAGCAGTGCTGGGTTTCAAAGCTTAAGAGCCCCATCTGGGAACTGAGGCCAGGAGATTCTCTCAGCCTCACAGGATACTTCTCAGGGAAGCCCACAGAGTCCGAGAGGGTGCACAAGCCCACCGCCCGGGAGCCAGCACCGGAAGGACCTAATTTGCTTGTGAGAGGCAGTGGAGGGGACGGAAGTCCTAGAGAGAGCGGAGCAGACGCCATTGTTCCCTCTCAGACCCCGCCCCCACATACAACGTTACAACCCAGCGACTGGGGGGCCCCGCCCTGGTGAACACCTGAGGCTCTGCCGCCCTTATGAAACAGCCGCAACCAAACCAAAGGAAAATAAAAAAGATGGCTCAAACAGATTTGAAAGCCCCAGAACCAATTTTTTTAAGTGACCAAGAGATAGCTGACCTATCAGATGCACAGTTCAAAGCACTGGTGATCAGGAAGCTCACAGAATTGGTTGACTTTGGACATAAATTAGATGAACAAACGCAGGCTACAATAAGAGAAATGAAGGAAAACGCACAGGGAACCAATAGTGAGGGGAAGTCCTCACTATTTGAGTCCCAAACTGGGACTCAAATCAATGGAGTGGACCAGAAAAAAGAAAGGAAGAACCAAACAGAAAAGAATGAAGAAACAAGAATTCAAAAAAATGAGGAGAGGCTTGGGGACCTCCAGGACATCTTTAAACATTCCAACATCCGAATTATAGGGGTACCAGAAGGGGAAGAGGAAGAGCAACAAATTGAGAACGTATTTAAACAGATATTAAAGGAAAACTTCCCCAATCTGGCAAGGGAAATATACTTTCAGGAAGTCCAGGAAGCTCAGAGAGTCCCAAAGAGGTTGGACCCAAGGAGGAACACGCCAAGGCACATCATAATTACATTAGCCAAGGTAAAAATGAAGGACAGAATCCTAGAAGCAGCAAGAGACAAGGAGACAGTCACCTACAAAGGAGTTCCCACCAGACTGTCAGCTGATTTCTCCAAAGCGACCTTACAGGCAAGGAGGGGCTGGCAAGAAGTATTCCAATTCATGAAAGGCAAGGACCTACATCCCAGATTGCTCTATCCAGCAACGCTTTCATTTAGAATGGAAGGGCAGATGAAGTGCTTCTCAGACAAGGCCAAGTTAAAGGAGTTCATCATCACCAAGGCCTTATTATATGAAATGTTAAAGGGACTTACCTAAGAAAAAGAAGATTAAAAATATGAACAGTAAAAAAGTCATCAAATGGAGGGTTAGCAACAGGGAAGTGGGAGGAGGAGAGAGGGGGAAAAGATATAGAGAATAAGTAGCGTAGACAATAGGTAGAAAATAGACAGGGGGAGGGTAAGAATAGTATGGGATATGTAGACACTAAAGAACTTATGACACATGGACATGAACTAAAGGGGGGAATGAGGGTGGGAGGGGATGGGCAGGGTGGAGGGGAGTGAAGGGGGGAAAATGGGACAACTGTAATAGCATAATCAATAAAATATGTTTAAAAAAAGAAATGCTGGTTACTTTTTTATTATAATTGGAAATTGAAGTTTTTAAGAGTTAGAAATTTTAATTAATTTGGAAAGAAATTGTGTGGTTTTGGTAATAGAAGTCATAAAGTATGAAGATAAATTTTGAAGGACGTGGGAGAAAGTGATTTGTTCTAAAGATGGTTATTTCCGAATGGGTAAGAAGGTTTGTGCAAGTTATAAAAAGGTTTGTAGAAGGTTGTAGAAGTCTGTGAAAGTTTTGAGTTTGTAACCTTAGATAAAAGCCTTAAGTATCTAAAGCTGCCCTTTCCTTCTCTACAAAAAAATTAGTAATGCATATTGCGTGAATGTTCTTGATGTGCATGGTTTTGATGTGAGGTGTGTGTGCACATTACATGTGGTGTGTTTTTTTCCTGCCGCTGGCTGGCCTCAATAGGGTGTAATATTTTATTGGCCTAAAGAAATTAAATACTGATAGAAATTAAGAGGGATCCTGTAGTCTGGATAAATATTTGACATTAAAACTGGTTTAAGTTTGATTGATAACTTTTAACGTTATTACCATAAAATATGTGTTTATTTTACTAGGATTTACAAAAATTTTGTTATGATCTTTTGGTTAAGTATATTTGACAAACATTTCCAAAGTTTAAATATTAAGAGACTTTTTTTAACCAAGAGATGACTGGGTTATTTCAGTAGGCCTTAGAATACTTCATGCATTTATTTTCTCTCCTTACAAAAGTTTTTAAAATTAATTAGAACTACTTAAGATGATTAAAATTAGATGGGAAGCTTTGCAATTATAGCAATAATAGTAATAATAATAACAGCAACAATAACTGTATTCAATTTGTAGACCTCTTTGCTTTCACCTGGGAAAATTAGAGGTTTACTGGGACAGTAATGCCCTAGGGATATACAGAGAGTCTCTCCCACCTATTATCTTAGGTACTAAAAGCTGATTTGAATGAGATTCCACTCTAATTCAACATGTGGATGATTTAGTTTATACTCTAGGAAATTACTGGACTCTCAAAAGGACACAACAGAACAGCAAAGGACAAGGTCTGATTCTGTCTACCCCAGGTAGAATACTTTGCTTATCTGCTATGTAAAGACAGGCTCTGAATTAACCCTGAATGAGTCAGAGGAATCTTATCTTTTCCTCTTTCAAAAACGATAAAGCAGTTTAGGAGATTCCTGAGTTTGACTGGATATTGTGTAATTAGATTCCAAATTTTTATTAATGGCCCAGCCTCTATATGTCTCATCAAAATAAAATTGACCTCACCACCTTCTTGTTCCTTGGAATCGTTTATAGGAAACTCCTAGATAATGCTGACCTAATTTGGTATACAGAAGGATCTTTGGAAGATAAACAGGAATGTCACAGAGCTGAACATGCTGTAACTCCCGTGGTGGACATAACTGAAAGTCCTTACTTACCTGAGTAAGATCTGCCCAACTGGCCTAATTACTCCTTTTCTAACTAGGACTTGTCAAATGGCCAAAGATCAAATAACCAATATTTACACTGATAACAGCTATGCTTTTGGTGCAGCTAACAACTTTAGAATGTTGTTGAAGCAGTGAGGCTTCGTAATTTTCTCAGGGCAGCCTATAAAGAATGGAAGGTAGATTGTAAAATTCTTACATGTCATACAGACAGCTATATGCGGTGGCGGGGGCCGCATGCCACAGAACCAGTGAACTTGAAAGAGGACTCCAGCCTTGGGTGATGGTTGCAGTTCCACCAGTGCCATGATTTCAGCCTCTGAGACTTGAGCAGAGGAACCAGCTAAGCTGCACCCCAGACTCCTACTCCATGGAACTGTGAGATAATAAATGTGTGTTGTATTGCTGCTGCCCAGTACGTGGTGATTTGTGTGGCAGCATACTATGGTGGCTCAGAGGATGGCCTCTGGGCCTCGGGAGTCAGACTGGGTGCAGATATCAGCTCTGCCACTTATTGGCTGTGTGACTTTGAGGAAACTGTTTATTTTTCAGTTCTCTCATTTGGAAAACAAGAGAAATATAGTACCTCATAGGTTAGTTGTAAAGACTATATCAGTCCAAATAGACTAAGACAATTATGATTCAAAATTATATTTACAACAGATTCTTGACCAAATTTAAAGTATACAGAAAAATGTTCAGCAACTAATACATTACAACATTAACCCCCTTGCTCCTAGATTATTGCCTAATGAAAAAGTAATAGTTTAATTTTTTTCTTCTTTATAGGTTTCTATAAATTCCATGTGCCCAATTTGTTTAAATCATTATTCCAAGTTCATAGAATAACACCATTGGCTGACACAGAATAAATAATGTTGATTATTGAATTATTGAATTAGTTGTACATGGTTCCAGGGTTACTTTGAAATCAGGAAATCTTTGGTTAACTATGGGGAGCAGAGCTATAGATAAATTCACTCAGAAATATATGGGTGAAACATATGGCACCCAGAAAGAGGTCAGAGGAGACAGTTTCAAAAGGGAACCCTGGGTGCTGTCTGCCATGTTAATCCCAGGAGGAAGAGGCTGGGTCCTTCTGTTTGAGGCTTGCATATAGTGGATACAGGTTCTGCAGGTCTGGCTGGATGGTACAATTGTGGAATCTGAGACTACTCTAAGGGACCTGAGACACTGTAAAGGATTCTGAGCTGAAAGGGACCATGAGGGAGAGGACTAAATGACTGTGGACCCTGTTTGGGGTTTAATGACCTGTAAAACTGGGGGTGTCCCTTTGAGCTTGCTTGAGTAGGTAGGCTGGTGGCTGCAGGAGGTCTGCCTGGGGCTCCATGTTGCTTTGTTGTTTTGAAAACGAGCTGAACTAGTTTCATTCTCCCCTTGCCCTGGGTTAAGTATTTGGGAGAAATGGGGCATTTCTATTGCTTCAAAAGCATTTTAATGGATTCCAGGTTAGTCCCTGAAAAGTATTTGGCTTGAATGACTTGCACACCCCAGATATTTAGTGTGTACTGTTAACAAGCATAATGCTTCAGTAATTCATCCTGTTGTAGGCAACCACAAGGCTCCAGAGTTCCACACTTGAAAGTCTGTGTGTTCTGGCCCATGTGAAAAACAGACAGAAGAACAAGGAGCAGGGGAGGAGGGAAATCCACACTGATGTCCTGCTCTGAGGCTTTAAGGGAGATGACCGCTACACATTTATTGGTCAGCCAGACAGTGCTGATGGGGCTTTTGGGTTCTGTTTTTGCGGCTGTCTTCTGCTCTAGGCTACTCCTCATTCTTCCTCAAATTCCAGGGCCAGTCCAGTGCCTGGAACCTTGTAGGCTGGGACCACACACATTTGTCAATCCCAACTGAACCCTCCAGTTCAGCCTTGGCACAATGCAAGTGGGAACAGAGCTGAAAAAGTCCTCTTTTTAAAAACTAGACCCTCTGCACAACAGAGCCAGTTGTCACCAGCATCAGTAGTCCAGAAGGCCCTATGCCCCATCTGATTCTTTGGGAGTAAACTCAGGCATGTACCCACAGCTCAAAAGGGTCCTATCTTTTTAAACAAGATGCTGAATTGCTTTTCAGAGACAGACCAAAACCACAAGTCACGCAGTCACATGCAGCCAAAGTGTGCACAGAGAACTTTGACCTCCAGGTGCATGGGAATAAAATTCTCACCCGGCCCCTCCCCTGCAAGTGTAAGGACAGGAGCAAAACCTGACATTGAACACCAGGACCCTTTCAAAAGCGAAGGGTCCTTGTCCAGGTAGGTCCAGTGCTGATGCCCCTTCACCATAAATGCCCAGTTCCAAGGCCCTCCAGTAAAAACTTGTCCACCAGCGCTTTCACATACCTGTTCCCCTTAAACGCTTAACCCCGTCCCCACCAACCCTGGATTGAGGAGTTCAGATTTTTCTAGCACCATCTTCCATTCTCCATTGAGTAGCACCATACAATAAATGCCACTTTCTTTTACTGCACCCCATGTTGATGTAATTGGCTATAAGCATTGCCAGATGGGAGAAGCTCCAGGCCTTGAAGTGCCTGGGTGCCAGAGGTATCATTTTGGGAAAGAGAGCCGGTGGGTGGTTTAAGGTGAAACTGCCCATTTTTCCATGCAGGAGTTGTTGTCAGCATCCCAGAGGCACTTTTATTCTGCTAAACGGGACTGAAATCAGCTTTATGGACCCTCAACTCAGAGTCCCTCATTTGGGTCTGTCTCTTTTTGCTTTAGTGATTGATTCTTGACAGGAGGACCACATGGGTGACCTGGAGAGTTGGAAGAGATTCTGTATAGCAAAGCCACCAGCCATCACTTTCTTCTTCTTTGGTCCTTTCATCACTCATTAATTCAGGCATTCTCTCATCTATTTGCTTATTCAGCAAATGTTTATTAAGCACCCTTTCTGTGCCAAGAGCTCAGCCAGGCACTGGGGAAGAGATGTGGTCCCCTGGGGCTCACCTTACCAACTGAACCTGGCTGTTTCTTTGCCCTTATTTCGCAACCATCCCCTGCCCCTGTGTTTACTAGATGCCAAGACACTCACCTTCTGACTGTTCCTCCAGGACACCAAACTCAGGCCTACATCAGGGCTTCTGTGTTTGCTATTCCTTCCCCCTAGGGCTTCATAAGACTGGCTTCTTCTCTTTACGCAGCTCAGAGATACCGCATTACCTCCTTAAAGAGGTGCCTGCAACCACCCTTGGAGGACCTTATTCTTCTGAATTCACTTTATAGTATCTGTTTAGCACTGGATTGTTTGCTTGCCTCACTTTGAATGTTAGCTGGGTGAGAGCAGGAGCCCTTTCTGCTTTACTTACAGTGGTTTCTCCCTCCCCTGTGGAATGGGGCTTGGAAAACAGTAGGTGCTGAGAAAGTGTTGGCTGAACCAACTGGTAAGCAGGCTTTCATTACTTCACCTGGCCTCTAGGGGTGCTCTGCTCACCCAGAGGGACACACTTTTTACGTGAGCTTGGCCCTTACGTGTTAACATGGTTGGGAAGAAAAATTATGAAGCAAAGAGAAAACTTGGTATATTAAAAAACTGACAAATTAGTTAAATGTGTATCCTAAAGTAACCTAAAGCCTCATGGGCACCTTTACTGACACTGATCCTGCTTCATTCTGCTGGCAGGGTGTTACACCAGCTGCCCCTACTCCTGCCAGATTCAGAGGGACTTATGAGCCTTGTCCAAGCCTGTTGCCCAGCCTCCTCACTAGGTGAAGGTCCAGGACATGCTTTCTGGCCCCCGCTGGCCATATGTATCTCTCTGCAGTAGTCCTGGCCTGTAGGGTCGACCCAGGCTTTTGCAGTGAGCATAGCAGTTTTACAAGAATAAATCCTATGCAGAACAGCAGATATGTCCACTGCTTATTCTGGAGGAGTCCTTCCCTCTGGCCCCTCTGTTCTCCTTGCACATCTGGAACATGTCCACTAGCTGAGCTTATGGATGTTTATTTCTTCTTTTCCTTTGGATGAAGGCTGACTTCTTTCCCTACCTGGTCCAGGCCGGTGCCTGGCCTGGCTGCACCTGAGGCCTCATGGCCCTGACATGAAAGATGTCCAATTCCTATGTGGAATCTTGGAATGTTTTCTGAGTTTCACTTTACTCCTCTGTAACATGGAAGTGATAACATCTGCCTCAATAAAGTTTTATGAGGTCCAAAGAGATACTGTGCAGCACCTAGCAAAAAGTGGGGAAAAGGCAGATATGGATATTGTTATGAAACCTTGGGGTCTTCAGCCCCATTACCTTGTGCTCCTGACCTGGCTGGTAGGGGGTTCTGGATTCTCATAATAGCAAGTGTGTTTCTGTCCGCCCTTAGGGGAAGGCACTACCAGGTTCCATCCTAGGCAGGCAGCATGGTAGGAAGCAAGGACATTAGACTGGAAGTCAGAACCTGGGTTTGAGCCTGACGCTGGGTGACCTTAGCCAAGTATTCCCCTATGTGATCAAGTGTTTCCCTTTTCAGCTCCGCTGTGCCATATTTTGCAGTCTGTGTGGTCTGAAAAATACAGGAAGCTGGAGAACTGCTTTCAAGGAGTAAGAAACAAGATGTCCAGCCTTGCTTAGTGAGTGAGGGCTGCAGGCAATGCATGCACTGACCCAAAGGTGATTTTAGTAATGAGCAGATAGAGGGTTTACTCTATCTATGGAAATACCTTCAAGACATCTCTGAGACTAAATCCCTATTGACAGCATTATCCACACTGTTTTTCAAAGCTCCTGAGAACATGAATGGGGTTCTTTGCTTTGGTTATGAAAAAAACAGCAGCTTCAGCAACCCTAATGGGGAGACAGCTATGGAATGTCCCATAGGCATGAGGGAGAGAGACAAGGCTGGTTTGCTGGGTGGGTGGGGTGCAGGCTCTCCTGTGTCCCTCTGCTATCATGAGCAATGAGCACTCTTCTCTGGCTGGTTCCCACAGCTGTCCTGGTCTTCAGGAAGTAGAGTGTAAGCAAGAGGGTTAAAACATCAGTTAAAGCCAGGTGCTGCTGGTGACAGGGTGGGATACCCTGGGAAAGCACCTACCTTCCAAGCCCCACTCCCTTCCTCCTTCTGTGAGCTGGAGATAAGGGTGGTGTGGCCATCCTTGCCTTGCCCGAATATGGGCCAGTTAGTGCGATCGAGAAGGTAACCTCCTCATTCAGGAAAAAGACCTGTGATGACTGGTGTAACTCCTGGCCAAATGACACCCACATTGGTTGCAGGGAGAAGGGACCTGAGAGACTCATTGATTTAGTATATATGTATGTATGTATGTATGTATGTATTTATTATTTCACACTTTGTCACAGCTTTGCAAGCATTTATTGCCTTTTATACTTGGTTATGCAAAAATGAATAGAACATGGCTTCTGCCCCCTAGAACTCAAATTACAAGTCCCCATTTGATTAAGTCTCCTCTTAGTGTAACAATTCCAGTTCTGCTTGCCATCCTTCATGTGAAAGATTCTGAGCCCTCTGAGCACGTGGCTTGCCTTGCAATCTCCTAGGCATGCTGTGCATTTCATCTCACTTAGTCCTCATAATGACACCCTCTGGAGTTGGCATTTGAAGCATCATCAGGCAAGGAAGCTCCGGGATGTCTCTGATGGGGGTGGAGCCTGTGGAAGTGTGAGGATGAGGCAGTGCACCTCCAAAGGACCTGGAAGGCTTCACAGAGGGCATGACACCTGCCCAGATGTTCGTGGATGAGATGAAGGTCACTGGAAGCATAAGAGGCCATGGGTATTTCTGGTAGAGGGAAAAGTTTGCTCAAAAGCTTGGAGGTGGGTAACAGCCTCCACTGCTGTGGAAATAACATGTAGATGTAGCTGCAGTTTAGAGAAGTCAGGAAGGCCCTTCTGTATGTACCAGGCTAAGGAGCTGAGACTTCAAGCTGGGTGGCACCGACTGTGTGTGTACTTGTGTGCGCAGTGGGACTTTTCACTGAAGCCTGGCTATGTATTACATCAGCATGTCTTTTGTCCCTTTCCTCACTGCATAGGCTTCTTCCATCAGCAAGTCCACACTCTGTATGGTGTCCTCAAATCATGGAATACAGTTCTTCTGGTCAAGAGACTTGACCTCATTTTCACAATCCAGGTGCTGCCTGCAGTCATCAGTTGTCCTTATCAATGTTCACTCTAGGTGTTGTAATCTGAGGAGCACTGTCCTTGACTGGAAGGTGGCAGTGATAAAGGAGCTGAAGAATGCAGCTTTTTGTTAATTTTAAACCATCAGCTCTAGGACCACAGCAGGTAAGTGACAGCTACCAGTTTTTGAGTGCTAAGATATTTGTTTGATTGTTTTTAATGCATCATCCCACGTAGTCCTCCCAACAAACCCACAGTCTAAGAAATATTACTCCCATTTTAAGGATAGGAAACAGGTCCAGAGTGGTTAGGAAAGTCGCCCAAAGTTGTATAGCCGGTTCTTGAGAGGCGGATCCAGCCCTCCTACGGTCCTGTGTAAAAAACCAAGAAGGGTTCGCTCTGACCGCATCCAGGAAGGCCTTCTGTGTCCCGTCCGCAGCTCATGAGGCTTCAGCCTTCCTGGCACTGCACATAAAGGTCTGTGTCACTCCTTTGTCCTCATTCTGTGCAACCATGCTTCTTCCGTATCCGAGTCATTTGCAATTTTATTGTCAGAAGTTCTTGTTTGAAAGTCATCCTTCCAGAGCTGTCTTCCTTAAGAGGATAAGGTCGTGAGATTTGCCTGTCTTTTTTCTGAAGGTTTGTGATCTGCGTTTATAAAGACTAAGGTACATGTCAGACCATGCCCAGCTTTCCCCTCCGTGAAGAGCATAAACTTTGAGATGACCTGGCTACTATTTCTCAGGGTTTCTCATCCCCTTCCTTCTCCAAGCACTATGTCTTTCTGGAGCAGCATTAAGTTTAAAATAGATAACTCACCCTTTGCCCCAACCTGCTTTCTGAAAGTAAATTGCTGAGGTGAATCATGAATGTTTTGAATGTTCACTGCTTTTACCTGCAGTGATAGTTCCTGAAATGAAAGGTATTTGTAAATAAAATTGGTTAGGTGACTTAGGCTGGAAAAAAATTTCTGTATTTTTTTAATCTTCACCTAAGAACATGCTTATTGATTTTAGAGAGAGGGGAAGGGAGGGAGAAAGAGAGGGAGAGAAACATGGATCAGCTGCCTCTTGTATGCACCCTGACTGAAAACCAAATCTGCAACCTAGGCATGTGCCCTGACCAGGAATCAAACCTGCAGCCTTTAGGTTTATGGGATGATGCTCCAACCAGCTGAGCCAAAAGGGTCAGAGCTCTGTGGGATTTTTAAATAGGGATGTCTCTGTGACAGGTTGCAGGGACTTATTTGGATCTCTATCTGTGTGCACTTAGCGAATATTGATGTGTGTCGCTCTAAGAAGAGGTATATTGGAGTGTATATGCAGTTTCATGTAAAACAACATTAACTGACTTTGTATGAGGTAGACAATATAGAGGAGTGGCTAAGAGCATTTATTTTTAGAGACAGACATGGATTCGGGTGGTTTTTCAACACTTTGTTAGCTCTGATATGTGGGTAGATGTCTAACGCCTTTAAGGTTTAGTTTTCTTCCGTGTAAACTGATGGCGATGTGGTACCTACATCAAGGGGGTGTGAAGACTAAATGAGATGATGTTTGAAATGTTTGGCACAAAGTGAAAACTCAGTTAACTGTAGATATTATTGGGACTAACAACATCTGTTCTTATGGGAAATTGCTTTGGTTTGTGCCACCTGTGTGTGTGGATCCGAATGTGAAAATCTGAGTGAGTGCCTCTGGAATGTTTTGGTCTCACAGACACACTGTGGTGTGTCCTGAGGACAGGGAGGCCTTAAGAGGCAGGAGACTGGAACCCTTCTAAATCAGGACTCAGATCTGGGGAATATTTCAGCTGGAGAAGAGAGCTGGTCTCGGAAGTGCAGGGGGCAGAACACAGAAGAGTCCTTTCTTGAAGGGACGGCAAGAAGGCTGAGGCTTCTCATGTGCTTTTTCCAAGGGGCTGAACGAAGACCAGTAATAGATGAAGGCAGTTTTCTATTCAAGGAGAAAAAGGTGGAGGTCTGACTGCTCACTGCCCAGGCTGGCTGTGGGTTGGGCCTTCTCCCCTGGGCAGTGCTCACTGTGACGGGGCTGGGAGCCATGCTCCCCGCAGCACCTGGTCAAAGGAGATCTCCAAGGTATTTTCCTATCTGTGCTTCGTGGGAAAGAGCAGCAGCCTGCAGGTTGTATTTCTCAACTGAAACTCCAACTTTGATTTCCAGGCAGCACGAGTGCCTTGTTTTTAGGGAAAAAAAAACACCCCAGCCAGCTCAGAGGTGACGAGGTTGACAGGGTTACAATTATCACCTGCTCCTCAGCACCTAATGTATTGTGGGAAAGGTACTGACAGCTCTGATCTCTCTTTGTGTGGGGAGCTGAAACCCCCAACCTCTGCTCAGAACTTTTGACACAGACAGACAGCTGTGGGACCCGTGTGGGGGTGGGGTGGGGGTGGAGAGGGCTGTCGCCTCCTCCCCTTCTCCTTATGCTGAGGGTGTGGGCTGAGAGGCCCTCCACGTGTTTCCATTCTTGGACAGATTTTTATACTATTCAGCTAGACTTTACATAGGAGTCTCCTCCGATTCCAGACCTTACAAAAAAGGGAAGGAAATCAGTAAGATTTGAGATTAACTGACCTATGTAAGGGGGCAGGATGGAGAAGTGACCTCCAGAGGGCGCCAGAGTGATTCAATGTTAAGTACTGTTAAAGAAGTCAGTGCAAACAGCGGGAAGAGGGTAGGGCTTTGGAGTCACAAACTCCCGTTAAAAACCTGATTCTGCTCCTTATCTAACATGTGGACAACTCAACCTCTTAGAACTTCCACTTCCTAATCTGCAAAATGGGGTAGCAATGCCTGCCTTGAAGGGTTTTTATGAAGACTAAAATGAAGATTAAATGAGATAACACAGAGCAAGGTGGGAGGGGGGCAAAGAACTATTGCAAAAGATCTGCGTCTCCACCGGCACATCGAACCCATGGCCACGCACTGAACTGACGCTTCCCACTCACACTCTTCAGCCATGCTTTCCTATATATGCAATGCATTGGTGCTGTTATAATAAATAAATGAGAATCAAGGAAAAGCATCCAGAATTCCTGGTAGACTTTGTGATGATGTTTTTTTTTTTTTTTTGATCAACAGGCACTAAGCACTGCACTCTCATGTGGGGTATGCAGATGTGTTTGCCATGAGATGAGGGTCCTCAGAAGCCCCCAGGAAGGTTGGGGACTACAGAGGTAATGCATGTAAAGAGCTTAATCCTACCCCAATCCCCTCCTACCACCCCCTGCCCCAGCCCAGAAGAGGATGACCCTTCTGACCTGGGTAGGGCTCTAATCTCTCTCCTCCGAAGCTGCTGGGTCACAAAAAAATGTACCACATGCCCACTGATAGGCCCTGGCAGGCTTGACTGAATGCCTTGAAAAATCTGGTGTTGGTTTTTCCCTTCCTTTCCTACCATACCAGCTCCAAATTAGGAGAATTACTTAGGGAGGACTTCCGGTTCATCAGAAAAACACACGTCACTTGCCCTCCTACGATCAGTGTTCTTCTCCACTGCCCTATAGTACTGGGGTGAGCAGCAGAGGCTGGTAGCTGGAAAAATGTGCCCTTTAGGCATCAATCCTTATAGCAACTCCCCCAGGAAAAGACTCCCCTGCTCCTTTCTACTTCTACCGCCTTTGGCCTGTAGGGAGGGGCCCTAGAGGGGCTGGGGTCAGGTAGCACCATCTACTAGCCAGGGGGATGGTTCACCAAAGCACCTGAACAATTATCACACCCTCCACCCCTCCCTATTTCCAGTGACCACTCCCAGGGCTGCCCAGGGCTCTCTCTGCACTCATCCTACAGCTGGTGCTGTGGGCTCTGGCTCCTCAAGGAGTGCTCCCTGGGTCAGCAGCATCCTGTCACCTGACTGCTTGTTTGAAAAGTAAAATCTCTGCCCTCCTCTTCTCCAGACCTACTGAATTAGAATCTGCACATTAACAAGATCCCCAGGCGATTAGTATGCACATAAAAGTCTGAGAAATGTGTCTAGCTCAGCTATGAGTGCCCATCACTAGCCAGGTACTGCATGGTAAGGAAAATGCAAAGGATTAGATTAATCCTACACACCTTCTCTCCAAGGCAGGATGTTATCTCCATATAAGGAGGAGCAAATTGAGGACTGAAGAGGTTAGAAACTAGCTCACCATTCCAGGGCTAGTGAGAAGGCTGTGTAGCAGATAGACAAGGAGAGAAAGGGAATTCTGATCACAGATACAGCCCACACGGAGTCACTGTGATGGGAGACAGCAACATTGGCTTTGTTGTTAAGAAACCCCATCTGCATTGCGCTGGGCTAGTTATTCATTCATTTGCTCCTCCCTTCACTCCACAGCTCCTTCCTGGCTACCTACTGTGTGCTCTGCTCTGGGCAAGGTAGTTGCAATGTGAAATAAGACAGACATAGTTTCTGCTTTTGGAGATCTGTCTTTTTACAGAGAAGAAAGATTCACTAAATATGAGTTCATTATCATTGAAATAAGAGCCACAAGGCATTTTTTTAAAAAGGGATCTAGCTTAGTGTTGGAGGAGAGAATACTATATATGAACCAAGATAAATATACCCCTTGCTTTAGGGCCCGCTGGCCTCTCAGGGCTCCCAGCGCTGCTGTCTTTTCTCTGGGCTGGTGGTTAATCTTTTGTCCAGAAGCTGAAACCATGGTTTTGTGCACAAGCCAGAGTGCTAGACAGAGGGAGCAGGATGGCGGGCCCCACCCTGCTGGAGAAGACCAGAGCACTGAATTTTCCTTGGATCTTCATGTATAGGTGGTGGTACTAAACATGATTTTATTTTTTCTAACATCGAAAGCTTTGGGAGACTGGAGTTTCCTGTGATTCTGTTGCTATAGGTGTGCTTTTGAGGAAGCTCCAGAGAAAGGCAGCACCGAAGTGTGCTGGGCATAGCAAGATAAGTAAGACATTATCCCTGCTCTGGCAGAGCTATCAGATCCTCGGTTACAGATACACAAGTAGGCCGTACTGTCTGTACTGGGATTTAGTTTTGCCTTCGATCATATAGAGTCAAAGAGGAAAAGGATTTAAATCAGACTGAGGGTCAGAGGAAGCTGCACTAGGAAAGGAATACTTGAGCTGAGCTTTGGAACAACAATAGGAGTTGGTCGGGTGGATTTGTAGCTGGGCATTTCAAACATAGGAGATAGTGTGTGTGAAGGTCTAGGAATGAGAAATGTCTGGAAACCACCAGCAAAGTGGATGTAGTTCCTGGTTCCATGTGTCTAGAAAGAAGAGGTTATGTGGGAGATGAGCCAAAAACAGCTGGAGTGTGAAGGTTCTTACACTTTGTCATGCCAATTCTTTGAAACCAAGGGGGAGCATTAGACAGGCGTCTTCTTTTTATATAATAGCATTTAAATTGTTTCCTATAATAAGCATGTTTACTTGTATAAGATGTAATATAAATGGGCCAATATTACTCTGGCCATCACTTACTGAGTGAGAAGGCTTATGCCAAAACATAGTTATGATCTGATGGCAGTCTGAACTGAGCCAAAGGCAGCTGGAATGACAAAAAAGGGAGGCATAGAAGAGCCTCTTAGGAGGTTATAAATGTAAGATTTTGTGCAGAGGGAATATGAGAGTTAAAAAGAAGATAAAGATAATGCCTTCTCCTGTCACCTGCTTCCCCATCCATATACCTGTCTTCAGGGATCACAGAAAGTCCAGTGCCAACTAAGGAAAGTGCTTGTCAGGCTAGATGCCCTGACAGGGTGTGCCTCTGAGAGGAAGGGCCTCTTGGACAGGACAGGGCTGATCCATATTACTACACTGTCCCCCTTGTAGGCACTCTGCAAATAGACATAATTCAACCAGTATATCAGAGTGGCGAACAGCTGGGGCTCCCCGGTGCACCAGGTAGAACCACCAGCATTCAGTTCTGGCTCTGCTGCTGAGTGCTTTCTAGCTCTGTGATTTTAGAGGAAGGAGACCAGTGCCTCCTTACTCTGGTCTCCTTCCTCTGCTCCAGTGATCTGCGGGTTGATTCATATGCTATATCAAAATTTTGTAGCTTTCTTGTTTTTAATCTTCACCTGAATATATGTTTTCATTGATTTTTAGAGAGAGGAAGTGGGGGTAGGGGAGAAGGGCAGAGAGAGAGAAGTATCGATGTGAGAGAAACATCAGTTGGTTGCCTCCTATACACTCCCTGACTAGAGGATCGAACCCAAAACCTAGGTATGTGCCCTGATCAAGAATCGAACCCTCAGCCTTTTGGTACATGGGATGATGCTCCAATCAATTGAGCAACCCAGCCAGGGCCAATTTAGTAGCTTTATAATACATTTACATATACAGAAAGACTAGTGTCTCCTGATTACTATTTTTTCGTAATATTCTAACTATTTTGTTTGTTCATTTTTCCACATGAACTTCCAAACAGCTGGTTAGTACCTTTTACATTAATTTATAGATTGAGGAGAATTTACAACTTTGCAATGTTGAGTGTTGCCAAGACTATGGCATGCCTTATCATTCGTTTTCATAAAGTTTTCAAACTTTTCGTAAGTTTTCTTTTATATTTTTTGAGACTTTTAATGTCAATTTTGCACATGTATCATTAATTTTTATTACTTGGCATTTTGTCTTTATTTCTATATGTATTTGTTGCTGTTGTAAATGAGGTCTTTTCTTCCAAATATTATGCCTTCAATTTGGCTGCTTTTTGCCATGTATAAGCTCCTAAGCTCTGTATCTGCTGTTGTAGTCAGCCAACTTAGTGAATTCTCTTGCTGCTTATGGTGGTTTATTTGATGTTGTTTTTCTTCCTGTTGGATTTTTGGGATTTCACAAATGAAAATAATGATAATGTTGCCTCCTTTTTTTCAATGTTTATAACTCTAATTTCTTTCAATGTCTAATTTCATTGGTATTTCTAGAACAGTGTTAATACTGAAGATAGTGGACATTTTTCCTACATTCTTAACATTGATGGAAATGTGTCTGATGTTTTCTTATTAAACTTTGGATTCAGAGAGATTTATTTGATCTCGTTGAGAGAGTACCATACATTCTTACTTACCTATGACATTTTAATAATTGTGGCTAAAGAAGTAAACTGTATGATTCCATTTATATGAAAATTCATGAACGGACAAAATCTAATCTACGCTAACTAAAGTGAGGACAATGGTGATTTTAGTGGAGAAATTATTGACTGGGAAGGTACATGAGTGAATCTCCTGGAGAGCTGGTAATATTCTGTATGTGGACCTGGGTGGTAGGTTGGATTTCTGGGTCAGTGTTACATGCACCTCATTCAGAAGAATTTGGAAGAATTCATCCTTTTTCTACACTCTAACAAAGTTTAAGGGCCATTAGAAATCACCATTTTTCTTTTATTTCTTTTAAAAATAGGCTTAGAAGGCAACAATATGGTGACAGAAGATGATTTGACTCTGGGTGGTGGGCACACATTGTAACACAATCATGTTTCATGCTGCTGTTCTCTTGAAACCTATATGATCTTGTTGACAAATGTCACCCCAAGACATTTAATAAAAAATAGGCTCAGAAAATTACTTTGTAAAAATTTCTGGCATGTAGTGTTATAGAAAGAAAGTTTGCCATCCTTTTCTGCTTATTCATTCATAACTGGTCTGTTTAGATTTTCTATCTTTTGTAGAGTCAGTTTAGAAAATTATATGACTTATGCAATTTTATTCCCTTGAAAATTTCAAATGAATTTCATAGAGTTGAGGAAAGTAGCATTTTACTTTCCTTTATATTTTGGTTCCCTCCTCTAGATGCCTTATTTGGTAGAGTTTTGCTTTCTCTCTCATTAATTAGATTACTTACTTATGTATTTTCCTAAAAGTCAGCTCTTGGACTTATTCTAACATTTTCCTTTTTAAATTAATATATTTATTTCTGCTCTTAGATAATAAATCCTTCCCTTTTCTTTCCTAAGCATTTTTTATTATTTTATAGCATCTAAAATTGAATGTTTAACTCTTTAATTTTATATACTCTTGATTATCATTAGTATTTAATAAAATAAATTTCTTTCTTGATATTAGTGTATCCCATAGAATTTATATATATTGCCTTAATTATCATCTTCTAACTACTCTGCCATGTCTATTTGCATTTCTCTTTTGACCTAAGAGTTGTTTTAAAAATGCTTTAAACATTATTCCCAGTTGCAAGAATTTTTTAGATTCTATTATTCATTTCTGGTTTTAGTGTGATATGACCAGAGAATGAATTTTGTACTTTTTTACTGTAGTGCATTTCAACTGAAGGTGTTTCCTTTGCTTTAAGAGTACAGAGTTTGAAATATACACATTAGATGCACTTAATAAGCTATATTATTTTGGTCTTCTGTAGACTTAATTTTTATCCACTCAATACTTGATAATATAGAGTTGAATGAGAGCCTTTAACTATTGATGTGCCTTTGCCATTTTCTTCTTGAATCTTCTTTCACATTTGCTTTGTACAAGTAAATATTGATATTATCCATTTATGCCAATGTAGCCAGAACTCTTCATTTCACGGTGAATTGTTGTTCTTAGCATCATAAAGTGTCATTCTTTGTCTCAGTGAGTGCTTTTCATTGCAGTTCAGCCTATCCGATAATTAGATCCTAAACTGTCCATTTTTCTGTGCATGCATGTGGCATCATTATCCATTCCTTTTTTTCCCCCCAATCTTTTAAACCCTTTTGTTTTAGGTGAATTTTATATGCAGCAAGATTGGTTTTGCTTGGTGATAAAGTCGGAAGTCTTTTTCTTTTAATAAGTGAATTTAGCTTATTAAAATGGATTTATATGACATAAGTTTGGTCTTAGTTCTGGCATTGTTTTATGTTATGCTTCTGATTTTTTGAAAAAATTTAATTTATTTATTTTTAAAGAGAGGGGAAGGGAGGGAGAAAGACAGGGAGAGAAACACTGATGTGTTGTTGTCTCTCACATGCCCCCAACAGGGGACCTAGCCTGCAACCCAGGCATATGCCCTGGCTGGGAATCAAACTTTTGGTTCGCAGGCTGGTACTCAATCTACTGAGCTGTTACAGAACACAAGGGGGGGACAAGGGCAATATACTACTACTGAAAGGAACTGCCCAGGTTTGTTATGTCTGCCACCTTATAGGAAAGACATCTCTCAATGCCAGAGATTGGTGAAAAGGAAAAGAAATGTTTATTTAATGCTATACAAACTTAAAGTAGTGACCTAATGTCTTCATCAAAATCCCAAAGTCACTTAAAACACCCACAAACACACACAGTACTTCCTTCCTCCCTTTGCCCAGTCTGGGCTATTGTATCTCAGGAAAAGAAAAAAGAAGTCCATGGCTCAGGCAGCCCCCAGTTCTTCCCAGTAATCCATCTCAGCTGGTAGGCCTCCCTCGGTTCCTGGTACCATCAGCTGTGTCACTGGGATCTCTGCTAGAGCCGGGTGGTGGTCTCCCCTTCTAAAGCTGCGGGGGTCCCTACTCTGGCAAAGCCATGTGGTTCTCCCGCTGTTGCCACAGCCACATGGTTCTCTGCACTGCCACAGCCAAGTGGTCCTCTCTGCACAATGGCCGTGGGATTCCCCACTCTGGCAAAGCTGTGTGGTTCTCCGTCCTCAATGGCTGCCAAGTCTGGGTTTAAATCCCTGCACCAATCTTCCTCTGCAGCCCCATTTCTGACTCCTCCCACAATTGGCTATACTTGCCAGCACTCCCATATCCTTCCCGCTTCACTGGGCTGCCATGGTGGGTCCGGGCAGGTGTGGCCTCGTGTCATGAAGCCAATCTTCTCCAAGCTCCCACGCAGGCGCTGTAACTCGGGACCTGCCCCCTGTTATGTCTTGGTGGGGAAGTTACTTCCATTCCCCTGGCCCAAGGTATTTAACATATCTATGTAACCAGTTAAAGGTTATAGATATGTCAAATGACCACAGCAGAGCTTAGCTGCAAGGCTGTTGCTATGCAAAACAGCTCTGCATGTTCCTGCTCCATGTATCCCTTCCCCTAACTCACACCTGTGGGGGGCAGGGGGTAGGACATCCTAATATTTCCTGGACACCTTGAGTTCTAGACCCCATTCCAAATTCCTATCCCCCACCCCACCACCTTGGCTGCATCCTGTTACAGAGCCACACCAGCCAGGGCTATGTTATGCTTCTGATTTTTAATTTACAAAACATTCCCTATGTGGACTCCACCTGCTCTTTGCCTTATGTATGTAATTTGGAAGGTTTGTATTTTTGGGGCACCTACATCCATAACTATAACTTTGTGTAATATGCTTAATCCTCTATTTTTAAAGAAAGTATCTATTAATTCTCTATATAATACATTCCACCCTTTATTTCTTTAGATAATAGGTAGTAATTTCTTCTACATCTTTGTTCAGTGTTCTTGCTTCACCAAGATAATTGCCTCATTACTTTCTTTTTAAAATCATAGCAAAATATTTAGTCACAGTTTATTCAGCTCTGTGGAAACATTTTCCTGTTGATTCTTCTTCATCTGCTTTTTGGTTTTCCTATTTATTTACTCCTTTTCCCTTGCTTTCTTTGTATGCACCCCTGCTGTTTCCTCACTTTTGCAAGAGGGGAGTCTTTCCTGAACCAGCTGTGTGCAGTTGATTTGCGTGTGGGCTGGGCTGCCTTCCGGGTTACCAGAACTTCTCCTCAGGACTCAGGTTCTATATCTAGTCACATAGGCTTTCCTTCTCTCCAGCCAGAGAGGACAGGGAGCACTGGGCTGCCTCACTGGCTCAGCCTCGCTTCACCTCACTTTCACAAAAATAGACTGTCCCTGTGGGACACCTGGGCTTGCTCCACCTTCTTTGCTTCTTGGAATTGAGTCCAGAGACTCTCCTAGTACCACCCCATTTGCTTCATTCCTGCTTTTGAAATCACGGAGTTTAGGCTGTACATCTCAAGGAGGGCTTCTCACCTTCCAGAAATTTTGCAAACTTTTGTGTAATTTTTTTTTTCTGAGCTCTGGTCCTGGGACATCCTCTCTTCACTTCTTCCAACTGGATCTTTATTACTGGGATAGCATTTCCAACGATCTTGTGGCTCCAAGTTTCAGGTCTCTCCCACTCTGCAAAGATCGATTTTGTGTTCCTGCCTTGCATTTGCCTTGTTGCTCAAAGGTATTTCTGAGAGGAGAAGGAAGAAATGCCAGCTTTATGTTGTTCTAGTCTCCTTGGAAGTTGACCTTCTTAGCTGATATTATTATATCACTACAACTCTGCTGCAGGGCAGTGGGTCACAGTATGCAGTGGCCATGTGTGGAGACAGGGGAATGCTCCTAGGAAGCTCTGCCAGGTTCAGGAGGGTCTGAGTCTTCAGGCTTATGGAGACGGGAATCAGGTGAGGATGAAAATGATCTCACTCACAAGCGGGTCCTCAGCTCCTGACAACCACCCACAAGGGCAGGAGCTAAGGGCACAGATATGGCTCTGCCTCCCAAGGACCCAGAATCAGCTCTGTGCATGGTGGGGCTCCATGACCTCCATGTTCAGTGCACACAGGAGCCAGAGTGTTCATCTTGCATTTCCAAATGGAGCATCCAAGGGTAAGAGGGGAAATGAGTATCCCAGCAGGTGAGCCTCCTGACTTGCAGCTATGTGATGCAGACACCAGCCTCCAGTGTCTAAGTCTTTATGGATGAAATGAGACATTCACATGGACTACGGAGTCCGGTGGAGGAACAGGGACAGCATGGCTTTTCTCTCAAGGGGAGCAAAAGCCTCAACCTCTGCCATGACAGGCCTTTATTGGGTTTCTCTGCCCATTACATGATGGTCCTTATTTACTATGCACAGGTTCCCTTTAGGTGGTTACCTTTTACAGAAAACAAAGGAGCCAATGCTGCTAATCACATCACAGAAGAGGGATATTTGCAAACGAAAAGGCAAAAGTGGTTGAACCAGTTGCACTCATCCTTGGAAGGTTTAGCATGGATTTTAGGAAGTTACTTTGCAGTAAATGTCCTCAATTTAGGGTGAGGGAGTTTTTAGCAAAAAGCAAGACTCAAAGCAGCCTAGGTTCATTGCAGGCCTGATTCCCCACAGGAGAACCTATCCGTGGGCGTGAGTCCTGTGCATCTCTGAGTGGGAACTGGACCCACACCATGCAGAATGGTCTCCTACAGCTAGGGAACTCTCTCTTTTGAAAGTTCTGCCTCACAAACCATTGTAGGAGACTGTGGTCTTAAGCACAAGCTCCTAGGAAGAGAAGACCTGGACTGCCCTGAAGGTGAAGGCTGTCTGCAGGCTCAGCCCATAGGCTTTGCCCTTCTGTTCTCTGCATGTGGGCTTCTCCTCCCACCAGCTGCATTCCCACCCCTGGCCAGGCACGTTCCCCTTGCACATCCGTCAGCAGTCAGTCCTCCTTGACCCTTCCCCATTCTCTCTTGCACTGGCTGATTAGGTACCTGGCCTTCAGCTTCCTTTGTATCTCTTACTCCATTGTATTGAAAGACTCTGCTTGTTTCTTTGCCTGTACACTTTCCTATGCATGAACTCTCTTTCCCTTCACTTTTCATTGTTTATTCCCTCTTCCTACTTAACGTTTCTGCTCAAAAGTCACCTGTTTGTGGCTGCCCCTGACCACTCCCAAAAAATAGTACTTCTAATTACTCTCTACCAGAGGTGTCCAACCTGTGGCCCATCGGCTGTATGTGGCCCAGGATGGCTATGAATGTGGCCCACAAAATTGTAAATTTACTTAAAACCTTTTTTTTGCTCATCAGTTTTTGTCAATGTTTGTGTATTCAATGTGTGCCCCAAGACAACTCTTCTTGTTTTAGTGTGGCCCAGAGATACCAAAAGGATGGACACCCTGTGACCAGTTTACTTTCATTCATAGCAAATTATTCACAGATGTTTTTGTTGGTTAATTGTCTACCTTCAGCCACCAGAATGCAAATTTCAAGAGAGCAAGGATTTTATTTGTTATATGTAGCACTATATACTCAGCAATTAGAAAAGTGATGATATGTGATAAGCACTATATTTTACAGGAAGGGAGGAAGGAAGGAAGAGAGGGAGGGAGGGAGGGAGGGCGGAGGAAGGATCACTGTATTCACACATCACACTGGACTAGCATTTTTTAATATTTTAGTTGTCTGTTTCTTCCTTTAAACTGCCACATTTTTGTGCCTTGGACCAAGGCTGCTTTGCATAGTAGAGGCTCAATATATGTTTTTTTGAATTGAATCAAACACAGAATATCTGCCCTCAAATGAATCTCAGCGTGATTTGCTTAAAGAAGTTTATGTTCACAAACCTTAGAGACGAGGGAAAATCTATTCTGGCACTCATATCCCCTTCTACCACTAGGCATACTTTATTTTCAAAAGCAGCAGTTCTGATATGGAGAATTTTTTTAGAAGCATTAATTTCATTTGATAGAAACCAGACATGTTTCTAGGAGGGCTAGCTAAAGCTTACCCTCAGCCCTCTGTCTTAAGCGGGTGGAGGTGGGTGGGGTTGGCTCCACCCCTCAGCTCGTCCTCCGACTGATTACTTCTTGATCACCCAATGCACACAGAGGACTTGGGGGAGAGAAGTAATCCTGAGAGCTCAGGGAGTTCACGGACAGATGGAGACAATGGAGGGAATGGGCTCACTGGGCCAGGAGTCCCTTATTTTTTCCCACTCCTTAGAGGAAATTGTTTGGTTCCTCTCTGGATCCCTTCACTTTGTCTCAGCTCCCAAAAGAGAAGTTACTACTTCAAAACAATGTTTTTTCTGAGAGTGTTTCCATATGGAGGATCCATTGGGTGTTATCCAGCTGCAGTCCGTCCCTCTAGGAGCTGCTGTGCCCAAAACCCCGATTGTTCAGGCTCAAATAATTGTAATGTTTGCTTTAAATGCAAAAATAAAATTTCTGAACATGTCAAGTGATTTGCCAAAAAGGGGAGAGGAGTCCTCAGTGCTGTGGAACCAGGTCCCATACACAACACCCTGGCCTGCCCATGTACCGGAGCTGGTGACCTGGGACAGGCCCTCAGAGGCCTCTGGCCCGGAAGGCCCTGGGAGCTGTGCTAGTGTGAGTGTCTCACATTAAGATGTTGCTACAGGGATCTCTGCAGTTCGAACTTCTTGGTGGCACATCCCTTCACATGCTTGACTTGTCCATCTGGCTCCTGCTTGAAAACTGCCAGTACGATGGCCTTCACAGTCTCAGATGACAGCTTGATTTGGCAGAAAGCCCTTATGGCTATTGAACTGTCTGTGGTTTCTAGCCACCGCCTTTGCTTTCCCTCCTAGAGAAAGAGGTTCTGCCCTACAAGCTGCTGGAAGCAGAGGCTGTGCTTCGTTGCCACTGCCGTGTCTGTGTAACACCAACTCTTGCTTTTTGTGGCAGCTGTGGGAACCTGCATCTGCATGTCCAGACAGAAGTGCCTGGAGGTTCATGGCTGCCCAAAGGCAGCCGTAACCAATGACTGATGCATGCAGGGGTCCCTTGTTCCTTAGCTGGGATAATTCTGAGGCATGCATGTTGTGTCATTTCCAATTTTCCTGCAGGATTCAGCAGCAGTGCCCTAGAGAAGTGGTTTAGCACACCCTTTATTGGCTACCCTCTTCCCCTGTATTGCTTTTCCCTGAATTCCTTGTACCTTTCAGTAAACTTGGCTCTTGAACCCTTGGCTCAAAGGTTGCTTCTGGGGGAACCAGACTAAAGAAACTGAGCCACAAAGATACAAGAAAATTGGAAAAAGTTGTATTAAAACAAACAAATGGAGATGTAACAATCGTCCATGTGAAGACTCTGCACTGTAAAAGTACCCTTTCTCCCCAGTTCATCTTTATGTTTGGTGTAATTGTAATCAAGCTCTCTGCAGGACATTTCAGAAATTTGACAAAATGATCCCAAAAGTCACATGGTGGAATCATGGGTACAAATATCTAAAACAATTCTGAGAGAGATCAAAAAAGGGAACCTGGCTTGGCCATACATCAACACAAATTCACAGAGTATTCAGGGAGACAGACCACGGACAGAGGCTGCTGGAGCCAGGGATGTGGAGTGGGGAGAAGTGGCATCACCGTTGGCAGAAGGGCGCAGCCTTGGCAATGGAGGGCCACAGGCTCCCCTTCATTTCTACAGAGACCCACCGAAGGAAATGGGCTTGACCTCAAGCAGAAGGGAGAAGTTTAGGTAAAAGTGAGAGGGCAGGTGCAAGGCCAGATGATTGAGGCAAATGGGCATTTCTCACTGGATAGCTAGGAGACCCTGTTTTGAGAACATCTGGGCTTGTCCAGCTGTGTTCTGTGTTCACTGAGTAAGAGAGAATTCTCCAGCCGACTGCCTTTGGATTTGATCTACATCGGTTCTTCTTTGTTCTTCAACAGCCAGCTTTTGGGTTTGAACTGCAATATTGGCTCACTGGGGTCTCTAGCCTGCAGGTCCACCTCGCAGAGTTTGGACTTTCCAGTACCCATTATCATGTGAGTCAGTTCCTTGTAATAAATCTTTTTATGTTCTATTAGTTCTTTTTCTCTGGACAGTTCTGACTAACACACGCACACACATGCACACACAGAGTTTGCCCCTAAGGCTGTAGTGCAGAATGGGATTTGGCAGCATAACTCTCTGCCTCCCTCCATCCTCTGATTTCATTCCTCCACCTCACACCTACCCACAAGTCCCAAGGATGAATAGGGATAGAGGTAAGAACTCCAGATCCAGCATCCTAAGAGCATCCCTAGGACTGACTCTGGGAGACCCGTCTGGAGAAACTGGGCCCCCACTCCATACCTTGACTTCTTCAGCCTTACCCAGACCTCGTGGGCTATTCCCAGAGTGCACTGCAGACAGGGGACAATAAGGCCTTAACAAGCTCTGGTTCCTCTTGCTGGTCTTCTTCTCCACTCTGCCTCCCCTCTCCCTCCCTTCTTATTTCCACTCCTCATATGCCAGGGCCATGTACTCACTGTTGTTCTCAAATCCTTAGCAAATAGACCCCTGGCTTCAGTAAGATGAAGGAGGTATAAAAAGGGAGCCTGGAGCAGAAGTCAGAAAACAGGTTCCTGAGGTTCACTTCACCACTTCCCAGGCCAGTGTCCTAGTGCTGGTCACCAAACAACATCCTTTTCCTTTTCCTAGCCTGTGAGAGGAGGAGAGGGGTAAGATGGTCTCCAAGGATGAGCATTTGGGTAGCCAATCCTGAGTCCCAGCTGGAGTACAATGGAGAGAATGATGGGTATGCCCGGCACCTGATGGGGGCCCAGGGAATACTTGCTCTATGCCAGTGAAGGATGGAATGACAGGAGACCTAGATTTGTGACTCAGTAGTGTCACTTTTGCCAAATTACCAGTCTTCCTTAAATCTCAATTTCAGCAACAATGAGTGTCTTGACATGCCCATCCTGGGAGTGTTAGGGACCACTGTGGGAGCCGCCCTGCCTGGTCTCAGGAAGCTGTGACCCGCTGTGACTTAGGCTGAGTGAGAAACCTCTGGATCAGGAGCCACTAAGGAGACAAAACTTATTCCCCTGGCACGAACACTACCTGTTTGTTCTGTGCCTGGCCTTTAATGTTAGATCAGTTTCCAATGACAGGTAAGACTTCTCAGGGAGAAGCGACCTAAGACAGGGACTGATCTCGTAAAGGCCTCTGTGAAATAAGTCTCACGAGACTGTGGAAATAAATGAAGGGGCTGTAGAAAGGAAGGGGTAATCGGCATCTACCCCTGCCCCCTCTTAGCCTGAGTCTTTGTACTCAGATGTGAGAAATCCTAGTCTCCTTGCAGTCAAAGGAAGGGGCAGCTTGGACCGGAGATGGCGGACCCCTGGGGTAATCAGGCCTGAGACAAAGAATATGCAAGATCCTGTGAGATCTGTTTGCTGGAGGATGTTATTAACTTGGAATTTGAAGGCACAGTCAGGAAACCTTTAAAACCTGTCGTCTTTTCATATGGTAAAACTCCAATCTCTGCCCGGAATCACAACAGAAACTCTGTTAACATCCTTGTAAGATACGTGTTCCCTTTGATCCCTTCTGCCAGACTGTGAATCCACAAACTGTGTCTACTTTCTCAATAAAAACCCACTGGGACAAAGGAAGAGGCTTTCCCCCCCTAGGAGGGTTTAGCCCGGAGCAGCTCAAAGAATTGGAGAGTGAGCGCTCCATCTCTGACTTCCATTCAGAAAACTGTTTCTGTGCATGATTATTTCTACAGTGGGTTTTTGCGTGTCCACAGACAGCCAGGTTTTAAGTGAGGTTTAAAAATCGCTACAGTCAGTCAGATAGCCGGGTGATCTAAGCGAGGTTTGAAAATCGTTACATGGGAGAATATACCTATGAAAAAGATCATTTCCCCTCAAGGTGGTCTAATTCCCTACTTTAGACACAACCCTTCTACAAGAACTTACAAACTTAGGGTGTATTTTCTCAAGCATCCCTGACATTTCCTGAGAGTCAAGCATTGTATTAGACTCATAGCCACCACATTTGATCATCTCAGCAATTTTATGCAAGAATTTTTGTTATCAATGTTTCAGAGATGTCAAAGGACTCAGGTGGTGAAGTGATCCTTCCAAAGTGAGAGCTAGAAAGTGACTGAGCTGAGACCCAAAGTTTCGTTTGTTCATTCATTTGTTTATTTGTTTATTCACAATTCCTCCAGGCTCTGTGCTTGACACTAGGCACACACATGGGCTCTTGTTCCCGTGGAGCTTAGATTTTCCAGAGTCCTTAGAGCTCAGAGCTCTTTCATTTTTTCCCTTGTCAGGTGGTTTAGAATACACCAGTCTCAGCATTCCTGTTTTAGGTCCTATGATGGCTCTTGGTCAGGCACTGCTGCCCTCTACCTTGGGCCAGTGGCTCCCTTTGCTGGAAAATTAAATTAAGGAACCAGCCCCCTAGATGGCTCACAGGGAGCTTCAGATAACCCCTGCCCATCTGAGTCACCCCAAGACTAGGTTAGGAGGCCATGCTTGGGTGAATCTATCCCAGCAAATTTTATTCTAAATATCAGGTTGTGCATCTGTCTTCAACAGTCACCAGATTCTGGGGGCTCCAGAACACAGACCTCCAGGCCATGGGACAAGTGTCTTACACACAGTTGGTACTTAAGAACTATTTGCTGAGTGAATGAATGAATGCAGAGTTGAGTGAACATTCTGCAGGGAGCTGAGTGTCAGCCCTGGATGCTGGGCCCAGAGTAATATACTTCTTATTCTGGCTACCCCTTCCAGAAGTTCCCCAGCTTGAGCACACAGCTTTCCCTCCCCTTTCACAGTCCATAATTAATGTGGCATCCTTAGTAATAAACATGCACCCTGTGGGCTCCAATCTTTCTCATTAGAGGCCCAGGCAGATTGCTTTTCTCCATTTTCCTGGTGCTAATAAATGAATCACATTGCCCAGCAGATGACCCTGTGCTGTCCTGGGGTAAAGGCACTCCATCTTTTCAAGATCTGGTGCTGGTATCCAACACAGAGCCTCCACATTGGATGGACATAGGCCCAGGTTTGGTGTCTATCAGTGGAAATGGTCCAGGTGGTGCCCCAGCCCTAATGGGCTTCGGGATAAAGCCTCAGCATTCAGTGTGACTCTCAGGCTTGGTCTCGACCTGTTCCTTGGATCTTTTGTTCTGTACTCCTTCCTGCAGTGGGCTCCTTCCTTCCACAGTAGTTTGTTCATGCACTTCCCCTTTGTTGGCTCCTCCTCCTTATGGGTCTCTCTGGAGCTTAGTCACTGCGACAAAGCCCATAAAAGTGGCACCTCCTACCTGAAGCCTTCCTTGGCCAGCCCCAGTACCAAATCCCCACGTCCTGCTTTCACACTCAGCATAGAATCTCTTCTAGCCCGAGCTCTGTCACTGTGTGTCACTTTCCTTACCTGTGTCTCAGATTCCTTGTCTTTAAAGAAAAGGAAATCCCTTCACAGACTTTTCATAAAATTTAAATGACCTTCATTTATCGAACATTTATAAACATTTATTCTGTATTTAGTTCAAAACACACAGAACTAGGTGCACAGAACAAGAAGATGAATAAAAATACAGCTTTACTCTCAAGTAGCTTGTAGTTCAGCTTCACGTTTGTGCTTCCCAGGGCACGTTGGGCTAAGTGCTTTACGTACAGACAAAGGTAAAGGAGATTGTTACACCAAGTAATAAGGTGCTTTGAAACTAGATGGAGTTGGAAAGCAATTAAAGATGATCTCATTGTTACTGCTGGTCTTTAGATGGCTGCCTGTTTTGGCTCCCCATCTAGGCTGTGAGCTCTGGGAGTCAGAACAGGGATCATTCTCCTTTGGGACCTCCACTGAGCTCTCAGCAAAGTATGTCTCAATCCATGATTTGGTGATTGGTTAACCTCCTTCCGGAACCAAGAAGGCAAAGAAAGGGCTGCCTGGTCAGAAGTGAACAGCATTGGACACCCAGCCAACAGGACCTTACAGAGGTTGCCTCACCCAGCTCCTGCTATCGGCCAAACCAGCAGGCAAGGAGCAGCTATCCTTCCTGAAGGGTTTGAGGGTAGGAGCATGTGATTTTCCCAGGAGGTCCTGAATTTCTGACTTTTGTTCTCTGAAAATTCTATTAGAATCACTCTCTTCTCCTAGATCATGTCTCCTAAATGTCCCCAACTATAATGGTTTGTGGCCCGTGAGGAAGGCCAACCTAAGAAAAGAGCAGTGGCCTTCATGTCCCTCCTAGTCAGCAGCATCTCCTCCCTCCCAACTTCCAGCCACTGCAGGTTCTGCCCGGTGAGAGACTCACACGCAGTGCATTGGTGGGAAAGCAGAGCTGGGTGGGTCTCAGTTCTGGAACTGCCCCACCCCCTGCCCCAGTTCTGCCTCTATAGCTATGAGGAGTATCTCCTGTCCTTCCTCACTTACAAGGTCAGTAAGAGAATCAAATAAGACAGGTGTTAGTGGACTTTTCCACCTGACTTATACGAAACAAAGCTGAGGGGTCTTTTTTACCTACATTTCAAAGAGAAACTCTTAGGTTTGAGTTTTAAAATGGTTTTCCTAAACCAAGGATGAATGTAGGTTCAGATCAAGCAGCCCATGGGAAGGAAAGAAATATGAGTACACCAGGGTTGCCCAGATCCTATCAAGTGATACCATACAAGTAGAGATAAGACTGCAGTCAGTCTTGCTCCCTTCCCTGTTAGTCAGGGAGGGCTCTCCAGGATGATGGAGAAGGGCAGGGTGAGGGCTGTCATGCTGGGCAGAGAAAGGGCAGATGGGAGATCACTGGTCAGGGCAGGATGCTCCTTGGGGCCCACACAGCTTCTAGGTCACTTCACAAAAGGTCAATGCATCTGCACGGAGAATTTTCCAGCTTTTAATGAAGCCACCAGGTAGTGCGCAGGTCAAGTTTAGCCTCTAATCCCCAATTAAGGTGCTAGACCTTAGCTGTATCCGGCATCTGGTTGCTGATGGCTATGGTAATTGAGTTTCTCACCCTCTCTCTCTCTCACCTTCCAGTACAATTTCTAGTAGGAGGGCATGCTTCCCTTAGGCTCCTGATAGCCAGAAACCTCTCCCCAGGTGATATCCCAGAGTGTGAGCATGGAAACTTGTGTTCAGCTCAGCTTCCAGCTCCCCTGTGCCCTGAAGCCCCGCCCCTGCTCCCTCGTAGTCCCCACTCAAGTCTCTTGTGGCCTTAGGCCATTTATTAGGAACCTACTCTGTGTCAGGCACTTTGAGCATGTAATCATTGAATTCTCAAAGCAAGCTGTGGAGGAAGAGTGACCCTCTCTCCTCACCAGAGGGGGAAGTGAGGGTCTTGGAAGGCATGGCCTGCCCCCAGATGGGGAAGTCAGAGCCCAGATTCACTGTGGGCATGTGTGACCCTGGGTGCTTCACCACTCTGGTTCCCACTCCCCTGCTATGCGACATGGGCTCTGCAGGGGCCTGCGCCTGAGGACAAGGATGACCAGATCTCCATAAAACAGTTTAATACAATAATGATGGCTGCCATGTATGAGCCAGTGGCCTGGCATTTAGTAGATGTTGAGTATTCAGTTTTTACAGGAAAGGAGCATGTTCAGATACTGTCTGGGCACATTAAAATACGTCTCGTTTAGCTTCACAATAATCCTGCCAGATCAATAACTTTACCCCCATTTCACAGATGAACAAACTGAGACATAAAGAGATTACATTTATCTATAGATTGAAATATATGAAATTTCTGCATCTGTAGGTACAAAATGGGAAAATATCATGAGCTTTCTATTTCTCATCCTAATTATAAATAAAATAGCTAATGTTTGAAACTAGTCCTTTCTTAATTCCAAAATTCCTGCCTCTAGAGATAGCATAGCCTTCCTATGGCAGTCTTTTGAAACCATATGATAAAATAGAAGGGAATTGATGCTAACCTTCTCCCTCAACTTTGGAAGGCCCCTTTCCTGCTCCGAAAAGCATTGGCCTGGTGAGACTTTCTTGAACAGAGGCCATTTCTAAGGGTTGCTGGTCAGAAGCACATGGACTGGACTTCTGTCTTGAAACAACCACAGCATAGACAAATAAACAACTCTCTAAGAAGAAATGCATAGGCCGTGCCCAAGTAGATAGAGGTTCTCCCATAGCATTGTTCCTGAGCTGAGGCAGGCTGGAGACAGAGGCCCCTGGAGAGTGAAAGGGAATGGGCTGGGGACTTGCCACATGCTTATTCCAGGCTCAGCAGAATGCATACCTTTCATCAGAGACAAATTCCTGGCTGTAGACATGCAATTGGGGGTTACTTTTATTTCTAAAATTGGGTAGTTGGGCCAGCCTTGGAACACCAAAAAGTGTATGCATTATTTACCAGCCACTAGAAAAGTCAGCTCAGGAGGCAAAGAACATCTTTCCATTTTAACCCCCATCACAGTGTCATAGAAACATGAAAAACATTAGAGTCTCTCAGAACCTCAGAGATTTCCTTTCATTGCCCCCTTAATTGAAAGCTGAAAATACTGAGGCCCAGCATGTGTGCTACCCAAGAATATGCGCTCACTGAGGGTTGGGATGAGGGTTTCATTTCTGAGCTCCCAGTGCAGGCAGACTGCCTGAGTCATGATAGGTGCTCAAAAAGTGTTGAATAACAACGACAAAAACAAACAAGCAAACAAAAAATCAAGGACAAAAATGTTGACGAGTAAAAATAACTGAATGAAATGAGAGACACCTGCCCCTGGCCGTGTCGTACGGCCATTCCCACTAGAAATGGTGGTGTCTCTGTGAGCACAAGGGCACCTTGCTTCAAAGCAGGCATCCTGTTGTTGTTGGGGAAGGCCATTTCAGCTTCCAGTCTGTGGTCCGACCAACTTGAGGAATGGAGGCGGGGTTGCTTCTTCCTTCTTTGGGACAGCGCCGAGACCGATATGTCCTTTGAACTCTGTCCTGGGTCATTTCTCCCCGCCTTCTCTGCACTAATCCCCGTCTGATGAAGGATGCTGAAGATACTTAGCTGGCTGGCACGTTTGCTGTGACTGCATCCATCTATAGGGAAATTCTGTTGGTCTCAAAAAGGCTAAGCGAGAACCTCCCCGCTCCCAATCCATGCGTTCATAGGATTCTTTCACCCTCAAACCAAAATATTGAAATCATGTGTAACACTTTAAAAGTGCTCATACCTGGGTCCCACCCCCAAGAGATTCTTATTTAGTTATTTATCTGGAGCACTGCCTGAACATCCAGATTTTCAAAAGTTCTCCAGATTTTTAATGTGCAAACAAATCTAAGAACCTCTGCCTAAGGTCCATTGTGTCCCCATCACCGAATACACTCCTTGCATTCAAGGACTGCTTGTTGAACTGGTGAATGAATGACAAAGGAATGAGTGAATGCAGGGCTTTATTCTCAGAAGCAAGCAACGGCATATCCTGGGAATGTTTTAGAGACATGTGAGCCTGGGCCCAATGCCCCTTCCACTCTCCATGCCCCTCCACCCCCCTCCCCATTCTCCACTAACTCAGATTCAGTTTCGTCTGCTTATAGTTTGGGTTTGTGTGCTTCCAAAAGAAAAAAAAGAAAAAAACAGAAAATCCCCACCCAAAAAACTCTCCAGGTGATTCAGATGTGCAGGTTTGGTTAAGAAAATTGAGTTGAGTGAGTGAATGACTGAGAGGGTTTTAGCTGAGACTAAGAAACTGCAGAAGCAAGAACAGATGAGCATTCTATATGGTTTAGGAAATTGGTGGGTTTGATCTCCCACTAGCCTTGTTTCCTTTTACTTCACTGACAAAATAAACAACACTTTTGGGGAAGAAAGAAGTGGCCCTTTCCTCCTTCCTTCTAGGGGAAGCCAGTAGTTGCGTGGAAACATGAGTCTGGCTTTTTCTTTTTGGATTTTGATTTGCAGGTTGCTGAGATTGCTGCCTTATTGTTAGTTCATACATTGGGTTGGAAATTGAGGTCATGGTATGGAAGAATAAACCATGACGGAGAAAGAGGGATGAGTCAATTTTGAACTTGGTGATTAATCCCTGTGCTCAGCTCAACTCAGCAGGACTGTGGAGCCTGAAGAGCTGTTCTAGCCATTTAACCTTCAGTCACCAGGGACACTGTGGAATAACGGAGGAAGTCAGAGATGATGGTGAGGGAAGACAGCAGCAAGTCAGCCCTTGCAGGCAGCGTGGCATCTCCTCCTTCCACTTGCCTGCTGCTCCAGGAGGAGGCACAATGGCAGCTCTCCAGGGACACACAACCTCTCCTCCACCTGCAGCGTGTTCAGGCAGGGACAGGCGTGATGTTATCCCCATGCCCAGGGATCTGCAAACTGCCCAAAGCTGGCCTGACAGCTATTTTCAGTAGAAACAGTAAGCCAAACATATAAAGAGCAACAAAACTATAGAAGTGGGCCTTTTACTATCAATGTCCGGTGACATTTTGTGCTGTCCAGTATGGCAGCCACTGGCTTACAAGTCGCACTTGGAGTGTAATTAGTAGAGGAAACTGACTTTTCAATTCTGTTGCATGTCAGTGAATTTAAATTAAAATAGCCATAATAGTGGCTACCATATGGGATGGTGCAGGTCTGTACAGTGGGGTGAGTGGAAGAGGAAGAGCATGAGTCTTGGGTGAGTAGGAAAAGGGAAACACTGGCACAGCTCCACATAACAGGCAAAAATTTCAAGGCCCCATTGTGTGGGTGGAATATTTTAACCCTTTTGAAATGTTTTCCCTTGTAGTGAGAGCCGGGCTCTCTTAGCTGTGGCTTCTTGGGATCTTGAGCTGATGTAGAGTTCTTGTTCTCATGACGCTGCCCACAGCCGGGACGGAGGCTCTCCGTGAATCCTGCTACCTCAAGGGAGCAATGACTTTGTTCTTCCCTTGCAACTGTCCTCGAAGCCCTTTCCACGGAGGAGACTCTAAAGCACAGCCTCTCCTGCCGGCAGAGGGGAGAGCTGGGTGAGTGCTCGGAGCCGTCCTGCTCCGGAGTGCCCAGACCTCAGCAATGTGCAGTTGTCTCCCAAACTGGGGGGCAAGACTTCCTTGCATCAGATTCTGTTACTAAGTTACTTAGTGGTGTTGAGAAAATCACGTACTTTCCCTGAGCCTTCTCTGTAAGATGAGGGGATTGACAGCCTGAGATGCCCAAAGTTTGGGCTTACATGAACATATGGTTTCTAAGGATTTAAAATTGCCTTGCTAGACACAAACTGAAGTCAAATGGGCAGTGGAATGGTTTCTTTCTCATGGCAGCTAGCTTTTATTTCAACCCTAATTACCCTCAACATTAGCTTTTTTATTTATTAACACTGTAAGTACTATTAGAACAGCTTCTATTTTCTGTTGCTTAGCCTGGATCAGTCCCAGGAAAATCATTGTCAGCTTCAGCCAGGCCTGAGCCAGAAACTCACAGTCCAGCCCCAACCTCAGCGAATAGGGTTCACATAGCAAGCAAGCAGTTGTTATCATCGCTGCCCTTCTCTCCAGCTCCATTCCTTCCTTGCTTGTATCACTCTTCCTCCTCTTCTCTTTCCATTTCCTCTTTCTTCCCCCACTCTCTCCTCTACCTTCCTTTCTGCACCCCCCACCACACTTTCCCTTTCTCCTATCCCTCACCCTCAGGTTTCTGCCTCTCCTCGCACTCTTGCCTTCTCTTAAGTCCCAGGAATCCTGGCCAACCTGGTTTTATGCTCTTCCCAAGTTACAGAGCTAAGCCACACTTTGGTGGGTGGGAGGGGCAGAGGGTGGCTGCAAGGGCTAGGGACACAACCTTCAGTTCTGTTTAGATGAGCTTCTCTGTTCAAACAAAATGAGAGAGAGCCTGGGTATGGAAGCAACTACTGTTGCTAATGGGGAGAAAAAGAAAAAAGAAAATAAAAACCCTTCCAATCTTTTGTGGCTGAATGCTTGTATCCTCCTCAAATTCAGCGTTGAAATGAATGCCACCTAGTGTGATGATATTAGAAGGTAGAGTTTGGGGGAAGCAATTAGGATCAGATGCAGTCATGAGGGTAGAGCCCTCTTGGATAGGATTGGTGCCCTTGTAAGAGTTAGGAAAACTGGCCTCCTCTCTCTTTTTACCACTTGAGGTCAGAAGGAGAAGTTGTCTGCCTAAAATCTGGAAGTAAGCTCTCACTAGAACTCAACCATACTGGCACTATGATCTGGAACACATTGCCTCTGGGACTATGAGAAATAAAGTTCTGTTGTTGATAAGCCACCCGGTCTATGGTATTTTGTCATAACAGCCTGAACTAAGGCACAGCCAAACCCACAACAAAATCCAAATGTTCCATAGACATCAGAAGTGATATTTGGCAGTTGGGAATCAAAATGGAGGAGGTTGCCCCCTATTTTCCAGCTCAGAGAGTGGGACCTGCTCCCCAAAACTAGAGAGGCTCGTCTCACAGAGAGAGGCAGGCAAAGTATAGGTAGAGTCCCAGGGGCATCCAGCAGCTTCTCCAAGGAAGCCCTGCAGTCTTCTACCTGTGACTCAGACTCCTGAGCCTGGCTGCCTCTCTGTGTGGAAGACCTCAACAGGACAGCTGCAGCTTGAGCTCCAGACCAGTGAGTCTGAATTTCACATGTGCCTCTGTCCTCCTCCCCCATGTAGGGTAGTGAAAGAAAAGTCCTGGCTTACAGGGACAGTGCTCTCAAAGTCTTGAGGACTTTTTGCTAGCTCAAATCAGTCATTACTTTTCACACACACACACCCCCATCTGCCCGGATTCCCCAATTCTACAAGGAACCCTGCTCCACAGAGGTAAGATTTGGGACTCTGGTTGGCTTCTGGGATCAAAGACCCCCTTTCAAGCTCTACTCCTGTTTGTCAGGGGTAGCTGAAAAGTAGAGGAAGGGAAGATGACCTTGAACTGTTTTCTCTAAGTCTGTAAGGACAGTCTGGAGGAATGAAATTAGTCCTAATTCTAGGTTCCTAGCCAGTGCACCACTTAGTATACTTATGTTCATTTTAAGCCTTATTTTTAAAATCTGTGAAATGGGAATGGAACACCTTGTTCATTGGGGGATCTTATGAAAATTGAAGGGATAACAGATGTCCCCTTTTCTTGGACAGTTGATGGATAGATGGTTTGGTTAGCCTGAAGTTGGAAAAGGATAGACCCAATGACCTCTTCAGGTTACTGCCTTGCTTGGCAGTCTAAAACTCCAGGGAAATTTACATGAATCCAGAAATGACCATGCAATGGACAGAGGTAGGTAAAGCTTTATAGCTCATTACTTGCACAGCTGTCAAAGCAACAGGCCCTCAGCAATATTGAAACAATCAAGAGAAGGTGCCTATAATGGGCATTTCTTTTACATCTAGAGCAAGTTTCTCAGGCATCACACATCAGTTTCCAGCGGGCCCAGGCTGATTTGGTTTCCAGGGTGGTATGGTGTGGAAAAGCTGACGCTGATGTGTTGGGAGGAGAACAAAAAGAGCATTGTCACATTTGAGTAATGTTGACACTCAGGCAGGAACAAAGGAGCTTGTTATGCAATAGACATATTCAGAAGGGCCAACCCAGGGCAGCAGCTTTTAACTGTAGAGCTATCGAGTGACAATTTCTCCAAAGGACAGAAAACCAAACCAACTTCAGCTTCCAGCCTTGGGTAATGGGAGTCACAAGTGGCTAAGCCTAAAGAGCTAGCCAACTTTCAAGAAGAGGGGATGTTCTCAGTGACCACCCCTCAGGGCCACTGTGGCTAGTGACACAGACTTAAAGGTGATAGGGGATGACAATACATGGCTATAAAGAAAAGGTGAGTGACAAGCTGGCAATAATGTGTTCAGGAAACCAGGTGAGACTAAAGAATCAGTAAGTTTTAAAGACCAACACTGATGGGAACCCCGGGAGAATCACAGCTCCCTGCACCAGTGAACAGAGGCACGTCCCCAAACTCGAATCCTGCAGCAGAGGCTGTCTGTTCTCCCCTCTCTCATCTCTGCAGTGTTAGCGAATCCAAGGTTGGAGAATGGCTGGCAGACAGGACTGAGTGGCACGCATGTCATCAGGGCAGAGCTGTTAAGTGCACTTTGAGGTTGGAACTTTTACATGGAAGACAGAAAAAGTGTCCTGCATTCCAGTGAGATTGCTTTATTCAAAGGGTGGCTTCCTGTTTTCTGCTCCTATGAAGGAAAGAGAGTTTAACAGAGCAGTAAAATGGCCAGTGAATTTTAGGGGAGAGTTTTCTGACCATAAAGACTGTGAGCATGTGAGCAAGCAAGTTGGGGAATTGGTTTCCTTTTGAAAGAGACAGGGTAGCAAGCAGTATAGAAAAGGTTTCAAGGGTCCTTAAAATACAGGAGGCTTTCTTGCCTGGGATGTTTAGGGATGACCCGTCCTGTCAGGTAGGGGATCCAGAAATAACCAATCTGATTTGTAGGTTCTACAGTCTCCTGTGCATCCCCTGCTGCCTCACTCATCCAACCAGACTGGCCTCTGTGGTACACGTGGATGACTTATCAGCCATACAAACTTTCAGAGCAGGTCATGTCCTATCTAAATGGCTCCAGAACAGAGCTACATGAACATGAGAATATCACTTTGATTTTCAAGACTAACCTTTTGAATATCTTGATATTGCCCCCTTCTCCACTCTGTTGATGTATGAATCAAGTCAGTCTTTTTATCTTTCTTTAAGTATATCTTTATATCTCCCTCTTTATATCTTTCTTTGAGTATTTTATTAGATGCAAATTTTACATTTAAAAAGCTATAAACAAATATAGAAACAATGCATTTTTCTCTTAAGAGAGTATCTCCGAAGAGGAATTTCCAAGTCAACATGTAGGGATGCAGAAGAAACAATACATTTCTATTATTCAAGCCACATGGTCTGTGGTGCTTTGCTAAAGCAGCCCTGGGAAACTAACACGGTTGGATTGATGGGTGGTTAGAGGTTCAGACAGGCAGATGGGTACATGATGAAACAAGTACAGTAAAATGTTAATGATAGGTAGAATCGAGGCGCTGAGTTTATGGGTGTTCACTGCAAAACTCTTTCAACTTTGCTGTATGTTTGAAATTTTGAAAAATGTTGGAGGGGAAGAGAACATTGCAATAATATTTTCTTAGAACAAAGAAAAGTTAACTTCGTTACAGATAGTACCTAGAAGTTCAATGACTTCACATTCCCACAGAAAAGATCAATGGAGCAAGCTCCACAGTAACAATGGCCTTTCACACACACACACACACACACACTGCATCCCTACGTGTTGACTTGGAAATTCCTCTTTGGAGATACTCTCTTAAGAGAAAAATAATACCAGTGTGTAAATATATATTTGCTTATTTCACAATTGTTTGTAATGACAAAAAAACAAAACAAAACAAAAACAAAAAAAACCCTGGAACACACCTGACTGTCCATTAGTAAGGGAATGGTCAACTAAATGATAATTCATCTGTGAATACTATGTTGCTTTTATTTGAACGATGTGAATCTATATTGTTTTCTCCTATCCTTAGTCTCTGCCCCATATTGTATCTCCATAAAACCTGTATTACAAAGAATATTTTTACTTTTGTAACAGAGGACTAATAACAATATTGTTTTAAAAGGTGAAAGAAACAGGTCATCCCTCTGCAGGGACTCTTACTATGGACAGGTGGCCTTACCCCTCGGTGACATTCCTACACCCCCAGTAATTTACGAAAATGAGGGCCAGAACCCAGGACTGGCTGGGGCTTCTTGCTCTGAGATTAGGTGATTGAAGCAAGAAAGGAGCAGGCTTCTGGCCAAAATGTCAGCCCAGGTAAATGTGGTACTCTCATCCTCCCACAGCGACATCCAAACTACAGGTGGTGTTAAACTACATAACACTACCATTCAGAACCACCTGAACTCTAGCTGAACTGCAGTCCTACAAGTACAGTTATAAAGAAGAAGCAGCAACAAGACTGGTAGAGGGATTAGGGATGAGAAATGGCTGGTCCTACACCCACATGTGGCAGATAAAAACTGGGAGGATATCTCAGCTGCTGAGGTCCTCACTAAGGACGGAGGGGTTCCAGCCCCACACCAGGCCCCCGAACCCAGGGTTCCAGTGTCAGGAAGAGAAGTACTTGTAACTTCTGGCTGTAAAAACCATCAGGGATTGTGCCTGAGGGAGACAGAGAGCTTCTGGAATCCCAGCCAGTTCCTCTTAAAGGGCCCATGCATGGACTTACTTAGACCCACTCACTCTGAGCTCCAGAGCTGGGGCAGTTGCTCAAAAGGCATCAGGGATGTAGGGGGCAGGAACAGAGTTGTCTGCATCAGAGCAAGAGTTGGGGGACAGCTTTCTCCCAGACAGAAGTTCTTTCAGAGGCCATTGTTCCTTTGCTAAGCCCTCCCCAACATTGCTGGCAGGTGGGCACCATGTCTCAGTCTCCATCAACCTGGCTATCACTGTTTGCCCTGGCCTAGTGATTCCCTGAGACCCTGTCTATCCAACTTGCAGGCCCATCCAAGCCTTTTTCAGTGGCTTTTCCATACCAATGGCCTGTGTTGGTTCATGCTTCAAACATTCCTAAAATCTCTCAAATAAGCAGTGTGTGGTGTTGGTGAATCTTTTATCTCTTGGTAAGTGGCCCCAGGCCCATGTACAAGTGGAAGCCAGCCTTGGTTCATAATTTGTCCTCTCCTGGTCACTCCCAAGCCCTGCACAAGCAGCAGCCATCTATAGAACACATCGTAGCTGATGCTGGGTAGCCCCCAGGCAAAACATAGGTGGCAGCTGACCTTGGCTGCCCCCTATGGCTTCCTGGGAGGCCCCAGAGGCAGGACACCCAGTGGACAACTTCAGACCATGTTGGAGCAGTATTCAACCATCTTTACGAGTGACACACTTCACGAGTGACACACATGCACCAGAGCCCCACTGAAGTAAGTCCTGCTACATAGGGTGGGCCCCTACACAGATGATGTTCCATGGTGATCATACCCCTGCAGCTGATAGGCCAGGGGTAACAGCAATCAAGGCTTAACCGCAACAGAAGGGTGTACACAGCCCCCATGGTGGGGTAGGGAGGTGAGGCTGCAGCTCTACCTAATACATAGAAACAAACACAAGGAAGTTGCAAAAATGAGGAGATGAAGAAATATGTCTCAAATGAAAGAACAGAACAAAATCCAGAAAAAGAACTAAACAAAATTGAGACAAGCGATCGACCAGATGCAGAGTCCAAGACACTGGCTCTATAGATGCCCAGTGAACTTAGGGGAAGAGTAGATGGACCTAACGAGAGCGTCAACAAAGAGATGGGAAACATAAAAACAAAACTGGAGAATGTCAAAAAGAACCAGTCAGAAATGAAAAATACTTTAACCAAAATGAAGAGTATATTATAAGAAATCAAAGTGGAGTAGATAAAGCAGAGGATAAAATCAGTAATTTGGAAGATAATGAAACAGAAAATACCCAATCAGAACAACAACAACCAAAATGAGTAAAAAAAAATGAAGATAGTCTAAGGAATCTCTGAGACAAGTTCAAGCATACGAATATTCATAATATAGTGATGTCAGAAGGAGAAGAGAGAGAGCATGGAACTGAAAACCTTTGTAAAAAAAAAAATGACAGAAAACTTCCCTAACCTATTGAAGGAAATAAACATACAAGTTCAGGAAGCATGGAGAGTCCCAAACAAGATGAACCCAAAGAGACCCACATCAAGACACATCATAATTAAAATGCCAAAGGTTAAAAACAAAGAGAGACCCTTAAAAGCAGCAACAGAAAAGTGGTTAGTTATCTACAAGGGGGCTCCCATAAGACTGTCAGTTGATTTCTCGAAAGAAAACTGGCAGGTCAGAAGCTAGTGGCAAGAAATATTCAATGTGATGTAAAGCAAGGACTTACAACCAAGATTATTATACTAACCAAAGCTCTCATTTAGAGTCAAAGGAGATATTAAAGAGCTTCCTAGACAAGAAAAATCTAAAGGAGTTCATCACTACCAAATGGTATAACATGAAATGTTAAAGGGTCAAAAAGAAGGAGGAGGAGAAGAAGAATTAAAAATATGAATAATAAAAGGACAATATATACAGATTTATCAACAACTGAATCTTAAAGAAAAACAGAATAAATGAACAAGTAGAACAGAAACAAACTCAGATAACAAAGAATATTTTGATGGTTGCCAGATGGGAGGCTTGTGGGGGATGGGTGAAAAAAGTGAAGGGATTAATAGGTACAAACTGGTAGTTACAGGATAGTATGGGGATGTAAAGTACAGCATAGGGAATATAGTCAATAATGTTGTGATAACCATATATGGTGTCTGATGGGTATGAGATTTACCGAGATGATTAGTTGGTGAGTTATATAGTGTCTGATCACTGGGTTGTACACCTGAAGCTAATATAATATTTTATGTCAACTGTGATAAAAAATAAAACAATAATTTAAAGTAAAAAAAAGAAACAAGGAAAGAGCCTAGAGTCATCCAGGAAGGCAAGCTGAACAGATGAAATGTGCTCACTGGTTTCTCTTGACAGCTGCCCGATGGTGAAAATGAGAACAGAGCTGGGGTTCGGGTCCGGTGAAGGGACTGGGATTCGTTCGTTAAAATCCCTGATCTTAGAGGGAGGCCAGTAGAACAAGGGGGTGGGTTAGGGAGTATGAAGATTTCAGAGGCAGAAAAACCTGAGCTTGAAAATCTTGGCTGTTTCACTACCTGAGAGATTGGGCAGACGCTTCATTCTATCGTGTCTTTTGTAAAACGGGAATAATGATAGTTACCTTGCAGGCCTGATGAAAGGAGTAAACGAATGATACTTCAATGTGTCCACTCTGAGCACCTGCTCAGAGTGGTGACCACCACCGTCATTACTGCTGTGTTTCCCTCATCTTCCCTGCAGGTGAAAAGAGAAGGAGAAGCTTGCTTCTGCTCTCCTTGCTTTCTGCTCTGCAACCCTGAAACATCTTATGCTTCTTTTTTTATTGTTTCTGCATGCAGCTGAGGAAGGTAGCCCTTAGACAGCTCCAATGGGAAGAAGTCCAGGGAAGAACCTATTACAACAGTGTCCTGAAAATAACTAGTCTTGATTCACTTAGGCTTGTGACTCATGTGTGCTCTGTGCCAATTGGATCTGGGGACCAAGTTTCAGCATCTGTCTGGTCCAGGGTTAGGTTGCAGTTAGTGTGTGTGTGTGTGTGTGTGTGTGTGTGTGTGAGAGAGAGAGAGAGAGAGAGAGAGAGAGAGAGAGAGAGAGAGAGAGAGAGAGAGGGAGAAATGTCATTGTTACTGTGGAGCTTGCTCCATTGATCTTTTCTTTTCTGTGGGAATGTGAAGTCATTGAACTTCTAGGAACGGAGCTACTATCTGTAACGAAGTTAACTTTTCTTTGTTCTAAGAAAATATTATTGCAATGTTCTCTTCCCCTCCAACATTTTTCAAAATTTCAAACATACAGCAAAGTTGAAAGAGTTTTGCAGTGAACACCCATAAACTCAGCGCCTCGATTCTACCTATCATTAACATTTTACTGTACTTGTTTCATCATGTACCCATCTGCCTGTCTGAACCTCTAACCACCCATCAATCCAACCGTGTTAGTTTCCCAGGGCTGCTTTAGCAAAGCACCACAGACCAGGTGGCTTGAACAACAGAAATGTACTTTCTCACCATTCTGGAGGCCAGAAGTCTGAGATCAGGGTGTCAGCAAGGTTGGCTCCCTCAGAGGGCTGTAGGGAAGAAACTGTTCCAGGCCTCTCTCCATGGCTTGTAGATGACTGTTTTCTCCTTGTGCCTATTCACACTGTCATCCCTCCACGTGTCTTTGTCCAAATTTCCCCTTTTTACAAGGACACCAGTCATATTGGATTGTGTGCACCCCAGTGACCTGATTTTAATTGCTTGACTTCTCTAGTGACTTTGTCTCCAAATAAGGTCATTTTGGTGGTACTGTTGGGTAGAACTTTAACTTATGGATTTTTGTGACATGCAATTCAATCCATAACTCCTACATTTCAAAGTAAGTTTCAGGCATTAGCTCATACCCTGCTGTATACTCAGTGATCTTATCATTAAGTAGATCCCCAGATAGGGTGGGCTGTTGGAGTCTCTACTAGTGGTATCACATCAACAATCGGTGGAGCACACAATAATTTCTGCTTTTGGAAGAGAGGTGATTGAATTTACAATTATTATCCCTCTGTTATGGCTTGAGGAAGATATTTCCCTGTTTCGAGGTCCACCCACAGAAGGTGCTTCGGGAAATTCTACCAGCATAGATAACTTCTGGACCTCTAGAAGTTTTAAGATCAGGCAGATCCACCTTTTAAAACTATGAAAAGCAGGCAGTTATAGCCCTTCTCCAAGAAGGTCCATGGCCTGCTAGCTAAGCTCCCTCTCCCTCTCTGAAAACCAGAAAAGTCTCCAACTTCTCCCCAGGCCCAACAAGATGAAAATCTGGTCCTCTGTTGCTGGAACCTTGGCTTTTGCCTGGACCTGGGGTGAGTAAAGCCCATTCCTTCTCCTCACAGTCCCTGAGCTATCACATGTACCTTCCACCTGCCACTAGTGTGGGTGCCTTGGTTGTGGTATTATTGCACACTGTTTCATGTAGCTATAGGTGTTTCATTTTCATTGCTATATACTATTCTATCAATGAGTATATGTTCTTATTCATTTTACAGTTGAAGGACTCAGGTTATTTCTAATTTGGGACTACTCTTTGAAATAGCAATAGTCTCCATATTTGCAATGCTCTGCAAATATTTTTATATAGATGTTTGCTGATGCCTGTGGGCATGCTTTTCTATAGCAGGGTAGTCTGCTACTCCTGGGAATCTCTAAAACCTTTATAGGATTTCATGAGGTCACAACTTTTTATGAGACATTATTTGCTTTTTTTCACTGAGTTTACATTTGCACTATAGTGCACAAGCCATAGTGGTGAAACTACCAGTGTGTTCACATGAATCTGAGCAGTGGAGCCGGACTGTTCTAGCAGTCACTGCAGTGCTCAGCACAATGTGCCACAGCTTAAAAATGCCAGTTCCATTCAACAGCATCCTTCATTAATCAGGAAGAATTATTAATTGTATAAAATCATGAAGTTTGAGCACATGTTTTTTAATATTCTGCATAACATAAAAAAGACATCAAGTAGCTAGAAATATTTAAGAAAAGCATGATTTCTACAAGTAAAACTCTGTAATTTTATTAAAGTGAATAAGACAAATAGATGAGAGATGTGCTGAATTCACAGATTAAAAGACCCACTATTGTAAAGATTTTAATTCTCTCAAGTTTCACTTGAAGATTCAATGCACAGAGATTGCTGTACATTTGCATTTTTACAAAACTCTTTAATGTCTAGCTTAATGCAAGAAATCTGAATTCTTAGGTACTTGATATTTTTGGATGCTATTATGAAATATCTTTCATAAATTTTATTGTGTTAGTGGCTGGCATAAAAATATCACTTAAGAAATATTAGCTTTGCATTCAACAAACTTACTAAAGACCAAACTGCCATAAATTACCCTAGAAATTACCTTCTCAGTGTAGAAAATGGGGAGACGGTAGAGTTGGATGCTGCTGAAGGAGAAAAAGTGCAGAGGCAGCAAATGCTGCAGTTGAGGGTAGAGTCCTGCTGTAAGGCACTCAGTAAGCAGCAGAAGGTCACAATTATAGATGCCACATGTGTGGTAGGAGTCCTCCTCATGATGACCAGAAGAATGACCAGGACAGTGAGAATGAGGAGAAGAATGAGGAATATGAGAGTACTCCCAAAGGCAGATCTAATAGCTGTGGCCTTACTGAGGTGTCAGCTTTACTGCATGTGGAGAGCCTGTGGGCATCAATCATCGCAGTATTCCAATCCTCTTGTGCAAGAAAGGATGGAAGGTACTGACAACCAGGGTGCGGGAGAGCAGTGTAGACCATTGAGGTAGAATGTATATCAGGGTTACAGACTATCATCCTGTAGGGACCTCCTTGCTGAAGGCAGCCTAGAGAGAATGACAGTAAAGAAGATAAGGAAAATCAAGGAGAGGAGACCCAAGGTCAGCAGCCACTTCAAAGTTAGTGCCATTGCAGACACCCAGAAAACCCTAAACCACAAGATGGCAAAGACAAAAGCAACTCATCCACCACCTCAGAATTGATCTTCTCCCAAGGCTAAGCAGGGCGAGGCTGAGTAAATGCTGGTTTACCATCTCTACTATCATCTAATTTAGTTACCCAACAAGAATAAATGAATATAAAATTCCAGCAATACAAAATGAACAAAAGATTAAAGCTGAAGACCTTAAGTGCTTTTTTGCCTATCAGCCAAATAACTAGAACTATCTGCTATATCCATACAGCTTGGATTTTTTTTATTATTTTTATCTAAAGACATCTCTTTTTGGTAACAAGAAACTGTTGTTTTTTTTTCTTTTTGCCCACTCTTTCTCAGTATATCCTTAAAGGTTTTAAATAGTTTCATTGGGTTGGCCAAAATGTTCATTTAGTTTATTCCATATGATGGCTGTAGTAGTGCTTGGTTGTCTTTAACTTCATTCAGAATGATTTTGTTACATTGTATTGTGACAGCTGTCAAGTCAGCATGCATTTGAAGAGAAAAACCATCAAAAGTGGTGAATTTTTGTGCAGCCATTTTAATATTGAGGATGGAAGGAAACATGCAACGTTTTTGGTATATTGTGTTTTATTATTTCAAGGAAACTATAAACACAACTGAAATGCAAAAAAAAAAGATTTGTGCAGGGTATGGAGAAGGTGCTGCAACTGATCCAACATGTCAAAAGTGGTTTGTGAAGTTTCTTGGTACTATTCACATTTTGGCCAAATGATTCTTTGCCGTGAGGCCAGCTTATGCATTGGGAGATATTCAGCAGCACTCCTGGGCTCTACCCACTAGAAACCAATAGTGGAAGATAACTGACATACTCAAGATATCCACATCAATAAAGTTATTGGTGAAGATGAAAAATGCGTCTTTTATTTTAGGGAAAACACTAAATAGACTTTTTGGCCAACCCAATATATATAGTCAAGTTGAGGCTTTTTTCCAGATTTTTACTTATTTATTTTTAGAGAGAAAGGAAGGGAGGGAGGGAGGGAGAGAAACATCAGTGTGAGGGAGAGCAATTGGTCAGTTGCTCCCATTTGACCCCTGACTGGCAACCAAGCCCGCAAACCAGGCAGGTGCCCTGACTGGCGGTGGAACCTACGACCTTTGGCTTTGTGGGACAACACTCAAGCAACTAAACCACACCAGTCAGAGCAAGTTGGGATTTTTAAGAATTTCATTTTAAATTTGTAATAAAAGTTTACAAGGTTTTTAAAAAGCCAGTAAGTCACAAACGCCTATTAATAAAGTTCTTAAATTGTAAAACACCTTTAATTCTATTCAGCTAAGTGATTCTTCCTTAAAAAACTATAAATGAATGTTGTGTTTTATCAAAAGATTTTTATACATCTATTGTGATTGTCATGATTTTTCTCCTTATCCCATTAATAAAGTAAATTACTCTGATTGACTTTTCTAATGTTGACTCAGCCTTGCATTTCTGCATTAAACCCAATTTAATTGTGTTATATATCTTTCTATGAATTTAGATTTTGTTTCTAACATTTTTTGAAAAATGTTTGCATCTACATTCAAGAGGGATATTTGCTTATAATTTTCCTTTCTTCTAATATTTCTGTCAGGTTTTGGTATCAAGGTTATACTTAAGTTGCGAAGTGTTCTCTTATTTCTTTATTCCTCATGATAGTTTATATAAAGATATAAGTACTTCTCCATAAATTGCTGATAGACCCCCTGGTGAGACTCTCTGGATTTGGAGTTTTACATGTAGAAATATGGGGGGTTTTGTTACTACTAATTCAATTTCTTTAATGCTTACAAGGAATTATTCAGCTTTTCTCCATAATTTATTTAATTGGACCTTATTGATGGAAATGTTAAATGTCTTCCAGTTTCACTATTACTAAGGATGCTGCAATGAACAGATTTATACAAATATTTGGCAAATTTGTGACTCTAAACTTAAAAATATTTTTATAAGATAAATTCTTACAAGAGAAATTGCTGAGTCACAAAATATAAACATTTTTAGCTGTCTTGGTCTTGACATCAGACCATCCCTTTCCTGAAGAAGCAGCACTGGAGAGAGAAGTGCTCTCCACACTCATGATTTATTGTGGGTGACAAACTATGCAAGAACCCGATGGCTTACAACCATCATAAACACTATGATCTTCACAGTTTCTTTAAGATGGAAACTTGGGAGGGACTTGGTTGCGTGGTTCTGACTTGGAATTTCTCATGAGATGGTCCTCAAGATGTCAGGCAGGCTGCATGATCTGAAGGCTTGTCTGAAGGCTTGTCTGAAGGCGGAGGAGCCACTTCCAAGATGACGCATTCCTGTGGCTGGCAAGTTGGCGCCAGTGCTTGATAGAAGGCTAGTTTCTCTTTCAGTGTGGACTCTGCACAGGCTGTGTGGGTATCAGACAACTTGGTGGTGGGGTTCCCCATAGCAGCAATGAGAGAAAGAGAAGGAGGGAGGGAGGGAGGGAGGCTGGGAGGGAGAGAGGGAGGGAGAGAGGGAGAGAGAGAGAGAGAGTGAAAGCATAAGCATTATAACCTAGCTCTGGGACTCACACACCATCACTTCTGCTACATTTTATTCCTTAAAAGTAAGAAATTGTGAGTGCATTTAAAAACCATTACAGCCTCTTTATAAGCCTAGTTTAAGTGGGTTGATTTTCTTGGCATGTCCCTTTAAAAATGTTTCTAAGGAGAAGTTCTCAGCCCACTGAAGTCACCAAGACAAATGGGACCAGCTGGTGAGAGTGTGGAACTGTAGCTATAAGCTTTCAAGCACCGACTGCCCTTAGTTTCCAGTGTCCTTAGTGTCCTGGCTACTATCCAGGCTTGAGATTTATGTCTTAATTATGTAAATAGAGCAATTATGCCATCAGGGGTCCTGGTAAGCTAATTACTAAACAAGAAATCAATGCCCCTGAGGTTGAGACTAATGAATCCCAAGGCTCCTAACGCTGACTGTAATTGCAATAGTGAGGATCTTATTTTCACAGACCATGCGAGAAGAGCATGGAGGGAGAAGGCCCTTCTCATCATGACTGATTCACTGAGACCCTGTCCAAACTTTCTTTTCTCATTGATGTGGGGGGCTGGAAACCATCCCTGGCCCACCTCTCCCACTGCATGGACGCCTCTGCACTTCCCTAATCAGCCTGTGACTGCTCAGGCTCTGGGAAATAACCATGTAGACTATTACAGCCAGTGCCAGTGGGGAGGGAGGGGCTTCAGCCAAAGCATCAGCTCCATTAGATGTGACATTTGCATTTGGAGGACTGAGGGATATTGAGAGGGTTTCACTGGGGTCCCTTTCTCCCCGACTCTCTACTTTTCATGACATGTCTGATTGCCCTGACAATGGACAAGACTGAACAGAGAGGTCTCCTGACCCTAGAGGCCCCTGGAGGCACAAGAAAGCCTACTCTCCTCATTGTCCACCCTTCACCCTCCTCCACTCCCACATCACAGGGCACTGGGCTCTGGCTCTCTTGCTTTATGTGGCTATGTTCCCTTTAATTTCAAAATGCCTGGTTTTGCCCTCCACTTTTATCCAGTGTTGCTACAAGAAATAGCCATGTGCAATCTGGTTCCACAATTATTAAAAAATACTTTTGAGAACTATTTCTGGGTACATCTGCAACAATGTGATGATGGGAGTAAGTCTGGTGTCCCAGGACTGTGGCCAAGGTCAAAACCAAAGCAGTGGGCAAGAGGCACCAAGAAGCCCCTCATTCTAAAGAGAGCTGCCCAGGAGCAGAGCCAATGCATCCTGGCAACATGACCATGTCGTTTCAAAACCACAGGTTGCAGAATTAGCCTGCCACCTTCAACCCACGCCCCATCCCAACCCCTGTTCCCCTACTTTTGTTAATAGGAGAGGGCTGGGGGATGTGGAGAGACCGCACCACAGCTGCCCACCTTACAGTGTTAGAGATACAAGGCAATTCCTTTTTCTCACCATGGGAAGACATATGTGATCCCGTTGGAGAACACAGAGGAAGTCTACAGCCTTTCCTGTGGTTCCACGAGAAGGAGCATGAGACAAGGAGGGCCAGGAGCTGTGGGTTGTTCAGACAGTTACCACAACCAGTGGGGAGAGCCTCTATCCACGGAAGGTTGGGGGTTATAGCCCAGATTGAAGGGGGATTTTGCCACCTCTTCTTTGAGTGGGTCCTTGCATGAGGGGAGATCAGGTTGGGTTGAGCATTGCTCCAACACCAACTGCATCTTCCACGTGGAGACTGCCACTTCAGCAGGGTCCACTAGTGTCATGTGGGACCAGACTGAACCAGGCCCAGATCGGGGATGCCTCCTCAGCACTGTGGGCCCTCAGCCATGCTGAGATGCCTCCTGCCTCCCCATTCCTCCTTCCTGCCCAAAGTCTGGAAAGCTAGACTCAGAAGAGGAAGGAGGAGCAGAAGTGAAAGAAGAGACCATGCTGCCCCTTCTACCTCCAGTCGCTGGAGCCATAATCCTCCTGAGCCTTTGGGAAGGAAGAATTTTGAATCAGATACAAATCTGGAGTTTTCAGTTGACTGGACTGTGATTTTTAATAACTGAAAGTGACAGGAACATTCACTTTCTGCTCAAAATGTCACTAAGTGATGGGGGAAAGGGATTCAACAGAACACAGCAGAAAGCAGTGACTGGAAAAAATTAACTTTCGTGTTTATATCCCACTGAGCTGAGACTCTTCAATACCCAGTGCACAACATTCCACTCAATGCTCCCTAAACAAAGCCCCGTGGATGGACCTCTCAGAAATCTTTGCAAGTCTATCCAGGACATGAGGAAATGAGTATGATCACACACTATGGGAGTAGAGGTAAACTCGGAAGGCCTTTGGAGGGAGCAATTTGGCAATATACACAAAACCTTAAAAAGTCCATGCCATTGACCCAGCAGTTTTCTTCTTAGGAATTTATTTATTTATTTATTTATTTATTTATTTATTTATTTATTTATTATTCAGTAGATTTTTATGGAGCACCAGTTATGGGTTGGGCACTGTTCCAGGTACGTTAACTAAGGCAGACATGATTCTTACCCCTCTGGACATTACAGCAGTGGCCACCCTGAGATGGACAGCTAAGCCCATCTGTGGTGATAATGGTGATAGTGGGGTGTCAGGGAAAGCTCATCTGAGACAGTGATGTCTGAAAGATGAGTAGGGATTAGCTAGGCATGAGACTGTAGGTTGAAGAAGAATGTTCCAGGCACTGAGAAGAGTGTGTACAAAAAAACAGGGGCAGAGAGAGCATGATGTGCTTAAGGAACCCAAACAAGTTCATTTTGGCCAGAGAGGCATGAGTGAGAAGATGGTAAGGGGGGAGGCAGGACAGGGGAGGCAAGGGGCCCTAAGGAAATAATTCAGGGTACAAAGGCCAAAATGTCATTGATAAGTAAGATATCTGGAGTCTGGAGACCACTTAGATATCAAACAATGGGTTCCCAGTGGCACCAATAAAACAGAACACTGCATGGCTATGAGTGATGCTGTTGAAGAATATTTATTGACACAAAGAGATGTTCAGTGTTATATTATCAAATAAAAAATCAGGATATAAAATAGTATGTAGAGTATGGTATTTTTTATTTAAAAATTTATACAAAGATTCTGGAAAAATATATGCCAATAAGTTAAAAATACTTTTCTGTGGGTGCTAGAGTTGCAGGTGAATTTTACCCTTTGCTTTTTGCTCAGCTGTAGTTTGTATATCGTTTATCTATGTCCTGGATAGTAAAGAAGTGAAAGTTATAAAACATAAAATCTCTGAAATGTAAGTTTAAACAATTTAGTACAAGGAAATTCTTGGTTAAACAGGAAGAAATTATTCAAAATTGAGAAAGGGAAGTCGGTGTAAATGCTACTGACATAGAATATCAACTTTGATGTGTCTGGGCTTCAGCAAACTCTGGGTGTTCCTTCATACTGCCCACTGTGCGCAGGTAAGAGTGGGGGGGCCCCTGGCAGCACCAGCTTTTCATGGGTGTCTCCAGTTCTGGTGCTTGTGTAATAAAGCCTGTGTTCCCTAGTTTCATCTCAGATATTTCTTTTTATTTTTAAATAGTTTTGCTGGGGTATAATTCATATACAAAAACACTGCAGATATTGTACTTAATGCATATAAGTTGATAAGTTTGGACACAAGAGGGACCCCCCCAAAACAGAATTATCTTCTAGAGGGTGGGCCACTTGTAGTACAGGCGTCCCCCACTAGATGAGTGTTCTAGGAACCCATCTGTATTGGTGTCCCTACAGCTGGCATTGTTGTGAGAGGATGCATTTGGCCTCAGTGAATTATTTTTGAAGACTCTTTCGACATGTTCACCCGTTTCATGACGGGTAATTTATGAACACACCTTCCCACACCACACTGAGTGTTCAGCAGCTTTTGACCAAAAAAAGTTTTTGACCCTTGTGCCTCATCCTCCCTATTCACCAGATCTCGCCCTGAGCAACTCTTTCTTGTTTCCTTGAATGAAAAAGTCCTCAAAGGGAAATGTCTTTCCCACATGGAAGAGATGAAACAAAAAAAAATGGCAGAAGCACTGAAAGGCATCAAAATCAATGAGTTCAAAAACTGTCTGGAGCAGTGGAGAAAACGTCTCAATAGGTGTATTGCATCAAATGGAGAGTACTCTGAAGGTGACTGAAGTTTTAACATGTAAGAATAAAAAATAATTTTTATAAATAAATTCTGGTTTTCGGGGGATCCCGCCTCATATGCATATACCCATAAAACTGTCAAGGTGATAGACATAGTCATCAACTCCAGAAGTTTTCTTGTGCCTCTTTGTGGTTTATTTGTGTGTGTGTTAATGACACTTGACAAGAAATATACTCTCTGAACAAAATTTTAAGTGCACAGTGCGGTGTTGCTATTTACAAGCACTATGTTGTGTGGCAGACCTCTAGAACATAGTCATCTGGCGTAACTGAGACGTCCTACCCAGTGAAAGATTTGTGAGCAGATAAGCTTAGAACTTGACACTAAAGTTCATTCAAGGCCGTATGAATTCCAGTGGTTCGCACAACTTTGTCTAGGAAACAGTCAGCTTTTGCTGGCCCTACTAGGGTGGCCCACTTTGGGAGTTGTACACACATCTAGCATTATAAATATATGCTGATGTCTTATGGAGGCTTGTAGAGTTGAGGGAAGAGGAGCTTGAGGTACTTTCTCCTCTTTGATGGCAATCCTCATGTTAGTGATTCCATTTCCTTTTTGCCTTGGATGTGTATAATAAGAAACTTTTTGATGCTCAAATATTAGGGTTGAAGCAGAGTTATTCAGAGTCAGCACTTTGAGTTCAGTCTGATCCTTGGATACGGTGCTTCACTAGCCCCTTTGTCTAAAGCACACCAATCTCCCCTCTGTCCTTATAAAGAAGCACGCTGTCCTCTTTTGCACCCCTGTGTTCATGCGTGTCCGCTCACCAAAACTTCTTTCTCTGAACTGCTTTTGGTCTACTGACTTGCCACTGCTTAGTGCCCAGTCCTCCCCTGTGTCAAGGCCTCCTCAGAGTACAACTTACATGTATCTGGCCTGTATGTGTTTCAAGGCAAGAGCACGGATGGACTTTATCGCTGGAGGCCCTGATATTCAATTGTTACCTTATGATTCACTAGTCGAGTGATCTTGGGGACTTTACTTAGCTTTTAAGAAATTCAGTGGTTTTTTACTTAGATGTTGTGAACATTACAAAATACTATAATGTAAGTTACTTAAATTACCAAACATATGGGTATTCAACAGGCGTTTATCAAGCACCAACCATGCAATCAACATTAAACTGGACGTTGTAGTAATGCTAGTTTTGTTACAGCACTCAATACTTGACAGTAGCTCTAGGGAATCTAGCAAACTTTGTGCTTCTTATGTTTCACATATGAATGTCTTGTTAATCCCTTTGTATTACCAAATATTTATAAAGTTCCTACTGTGAGCCTTATGGGGATAAAATGATGAACAATGACCTGCCCTCCGTGGTTGCATTGACCCAAAGGGGAACTTTTGAAGGCTTTAAGCAAGGCAGTGATTTGATGACATTTGAGTCTTTAAAAATATCATTTTTCCCCAGTTAGTTGAAACTTTACTCCCTCTTTGGCCTGGCCAAGTCCTCCCATTCTTTATTTCGAAAATTTGATGTTACTTCCTCGAGAGATACTTCCTTGACCTCCAGGCCTGGGTCTTGTCCCTTCCCACGCGCCCTCTTCATGTCCCATGCAGTTCTCAGCACAATGGGCTGCAGTTGCCCCATTACTTGTCTGTGTGCCCCCGGACCAGGAGCTCCATGCCCATCTTTTCATATCTGCACACCAGCGTCCAGCCAGAGACAGAGCTGGTGCTCAGTAAACATTTGTGAAAAATGGTGACTCTGACAAGAGCAGTTTCAGGGAAGAAATGGGAACAGATCCAGACCACAGGAAGATGAAGCAAGAATGAGAGGTGAGCCCTGGAGACAGAGAGAAGAGATACTTCTTCAACAATCTTGCTTGAGAGGAGTATGTCTGACAAGGGCAATAGCTATAAGAGGACACAGGTGAGACTGAGTGTTCATTTTGTAAGATGGGAGAGACTTAAACATATTGAAACGTGGAAGGGAAATATCCAGGGGAAAGGAGATTAAGGAGGCTATATTAGTCCCGTGTGGTTGCAGCAATGTTGCATAAGAAGCAACCCCCAATCTCAGCGGCTCACAGTAAGAACAGACATTTTTCTGATTCGGTCATGTGTCTGGAGGTCGGCTGTGCAACATGTTGCAGGTCTGCATACCTCAGTCTGCTCTGTGTGCCCTTCATCCTCCCTGGGCCCAGGAGCTGGCTGTAGCATTTTCCCTTCGTAGTGTTGGCACAGGCTGAAGAAACACGTAAGGTCTCTGAAGGCCTTGGCTCAGAACAGGCACGTTGTCACTTCTACCCGCATTTCATGATCTAAAACAAGTCACGTGGTGGTCTCAGTCTCAACATTGGCAGGCCAGCGAGAACATACTCTGCCCGCAGTGACCCATGGCGAAGATGGGGAGCAAGCAAGAGTTGTGAGCTAACAATAGAGAAGAAAGCACCTGTGCACATGCACGCTGGTGCACACGCACGCTGGTGCACACGCACACAGAATATGGAAATAACCGATGAGGTGCGTAACTTGAAAATTGAGGACGGCAAGGGAATAAAGTACTGGCAGTGGAATAGTGCAAATGATAAATCATGGAATCCATGCTAGACAGGGAAGAAAGGAAAGGGAGTGGAGGCTGACAGGTGAGTGAGTACAGGGAACAAGAGGTGCTCATGAGGCTGGAGATGAAATGAGGCACAAGCAGCTCAGTAAGAGATGGTAAGATAAGAGGTCAAAGTCAGTCCCTTGAAATTAAAATCTGTGCTGTGGAGCAATTCAACCTGCTGGCCAGACTCAGGCCACGGCCGGGAGTGGCTGAAGTTGAGAGGAAGCAATGGTGAGTGGAGCGCTGGGAGGCCCAGGGCTTGGATGGGCAGTTGGTGCAAATAACAAGGTCACCCAGTGTTATAGCAGAGTGGAGCAGCAGGGTGAGGATGGAGGTCATGGGTACCTGCAGAAGACAGGGACCGGGAGAGAGAAGGACATGAGCCTCAGTGAGGCGGGGCCTTGCATGGAATTAGAGGCAAACTTTCTGAAAGCAGTGTTATGGAGCATGGAGGAAGTCACCTCTCACTTCTGAGAGATATTTCTGGGTTGTGGAAGAAAGAGCAATTCCTAGTTGAGAAGCCTGGAGGGGAAGCAACGATTCTGGGGACGAGCCGACCAAGTTTCAGTTAGCTAGACCGAGAAGAGCTATTTAGTAGAAGAGTCTGAGGGAAAGGAAAGTTTGTTTATTAAAGAGTTGGTTCTACAACAAACCACGGTATCTCTCATTGCAGTGGAGGGAGCCCAGGCAAGGGGAGAGGAGATAGGCCAGATAAGTCAGCAAGGGTGTGAGGCATGCTGGGCCCCTTGGGGAACGCAGGTGCCAGTTGTTTCTGCGAGGAGGGAATGTACAGTCAGGAGAGTTCGTTGCTAGGACTCTCACCATGTGGGGAAAACAATAGATGTCCTTGGAGGATGAGGCCATCCTAACTCACCAGAAAAGTGCGGAGCCCTTAAGAAATGCTTAATAAAAGAATTATGTCTAAAGAAAATACTGGCTCCAAGAGCTGCCTTCTCCTCTGTTGGAAAGGGCTACAGCTCTTATTTTCTGGCCCAGGTCAGGAACCGGTCAATAGCTGGGTCTGCCACAATAATCTGACCCCCATTGCTTCCAAAGCTTGGGAATTACCTGCCCAGAAATTTCAAAACCTTTGGTTCTGAATTTTGGTTTCTTAACAACCTTTACGGGACTTACCTTGATAACTAAATAACACATATTATTCACCATGTCATCTTCTCTAATTAAGATGATAATTAGCTTCTATGTTCTACCAAGTTTTTATTAGCACCTCTGTGAGAAAGAGCTTAATGAAAAAAATCCAGAAATGTAATCACATTAACAAGGGGCGCCCACCGGGAGGATTTGAACAGGAGAGTGGAGCATTCACGGTAAACGCAGAACCAGTAGTGACTGTCACAGATCCCAGGGCACTTGAAGAGACTACTAGCTACTGGGGAGACCAGGCACTCTTCCCTGGCAGGTCATAGAAACAGGAAGTTAGTGTTTACACCAGTGTGGGTGGTAGGCATTGACAGAACGATGGTCTGCAACAACAATGTTCACTGCTACTAAGGTTTATCAGATAATTTCTGTGTATAAAGCATCATACCAGGAACTCTACAAACGTTATGCCAATTCATACTTACCAAAACCTTTGGGGTGAAGTATTACACTCAGCTATATTTTACTGACAAGGAAGTTGAGGCTCAAAGAGGTGCAGTAACTTGCCTAAGGTCACATGGCTACCACGTAGCAAAGTGTGGCTTGAATCCTGATTGAGAAGAGACAGTTTCCTCTATGTGGCAGGAGACTGATGCAAAATAGGGAGGTTGTGGCTACAATGGCGTTTGCTGCTAAGATTGTGCAGCTGCCACAGAAATGGCTTGGACCGGGGGCAGCAAATACATGGCATACATACTGCCGGTTACTGCCGCTGGTTGTCGCCGTGCCAGACATCTCTAATTTACATGGCACTCTCTCCAGCTGGGCACAGATGTAGCCTCATACTCCTCACCACAGCACTCCAGGCCACCCCTGAGTCGATCAGATCTGACACGTGAGACGAAATGTCTTTGCCATCCTGGTGTAGATGTTGCGTGAGCACACGAATGACAAAGAACTGGGCTTGGAGTTTGAGGGACCCAGCTTCGAATCCTCACACTCCCTCTTCAACAATTCCTAAGCCCATTTCGCCAGCTGTGAAATCTGAAGGGTTCTGAGAACTAAGTTAAATGTCAAAGTGCAAACCACATGCTGATAGTAGAGTAAGTCCCGGGGAATTGTCTGTGTCCTTCTTTCATAAAGTGATCAACGCGTTTAGACTTGGGTCGGGGCAAGAGTAGGTTTCTCAATGTCTTAGAAACAACGTCAGGGTGGAGAAAGGCAAGGGCCAAAGAGCCTGGATTCCAGGCAAAGCACAAGAGTTTCAAGGTACAGGGGTCAGGACCTGCAGTGATGAGAGTGACTGGCATTGAAAAGCCGTCCGGCCAGGTTTGGAGGGCGGCCTCATGGAACAGAGGCCAGGAAGCCAATTCTGGCAGCAACGAAGAATCCCTGGATCAGACCCAACCTGGATTCAAATCCAAACCTGTACCAGCCAAGGTTATCCAGCCAGCATAGCCTGAGGTGAGGCTTTAGTAGCTCAGGGATGAGGAACATGTAGTAGACAAACAGAATGTGTTTTGCTTGGCCTTTTCATGATTTTCCATTTAGGCTGTGTTGGGTTTTGTTTTCTTTGAATTTTCTAAGGTTGAAAAATACCAATTTATTCTGTATTGATCTGATGGGAGGGGGGCTGTCCATACCAAAAAGGAGGTGGGGGTTCAGAGTGGCCTAGATGCCATGAGTCTTGAGGGCAATGGCCATCCTGGGGGAGAATGGAGAAGAGCCACGGAGCTGGAGGGACAGCTCAGGGGTGTGGAGGAAAGGTGACCAGGGAAAGAGTCAGCAGCAGCTACAAGGTCTCCTCCTGCCTTTGATTTCGGTCTCCTGTTAGATTTAAGTGGACCATTTCATGTGTCTCTTGAGTTCTAGCGTCCTATTATCTCATTTGCCCTTTCCAGGTCTTGACCTTGAGTTCACGGAGGTGCGGGAGGTTTAGGAAGAGCCTCTAGTGACAGAGGTTAGTAAAGCAGAGGTCTCAGCTTAGAACACCATGTCTGGGAAACAGGGTAGATCCTGGGTCTTAGAGAGAAGGAAGGAAACCACTGTTCAGGACTAGGTCCGAGTTCAGGGTGGGTGTATTAGGCTCTTCTGATGGAAAGGACTGGAGGTTTTCTTGGATCACCTCAAGTCAGTATAGGCATGTGTTTTTGGTGAGGAAACAAGTATTATAAGGAAGAACATGGAAATAAGGCAGTTAGAAGTCTCAAACACATAGGCCCATGGGTACCAAGCAAGGTGTAACAACCAGACCTTGAAGAAGAATCGAAGTTTCACTGGATTTTGCAGATATCAAATCTGGAAGGCCGGACCAAACCCAAGCAGCTCTAGTGATCAGGACAGATTGTCACCCTCACCAGTTCTCACTTCACTGAGGTGTTTTCTACTCCACACATCTGCTTCTTTGTGTATATTTACTTCTCAGGCTGTGGACCAACCCCTTCACTCTACTCATGCCTTTGGCTTACTTAGTTTACTCATAAATGTCACTTAGGCATGGTTGCTCATGGTCCCCGCCTCCCTCTGTCTCTCCTTGCATCAGTTTCTGCTCCTGTTGCCAACTGAAATATTCTCTCTAACGAATCTCATAGTCCAGATTCCTAATAGAGAAAATCTAATTGGTCTAGCTCATCATAATCATCTCTGTTGAGAAAGGATTTGTAAGTCAGATGGCTTAATAGATTGCCTGCCCTGGGTAATCCAACTATGAGAGAAAGAGTTTCCCATTGACGGTAGCCAGTGACTGCAACTGTGTACCTGCTCTGCGGCCTCTCTCTGTTTAGACTGAAAGCTCCCAAAAGGCAAGGCCTGGCCACGGAGACTTTGTTACTCCCTCCTGTACCCATCACGGATATTCCTGAGGACTGTGTGAGAGATGAGTCTACTGGCCTCGGAGGTCAAGCACATTACTAACTAACAAGAGTCAATGACAGTTATGTAGCACTTCCTATGGCCAGGCATTCTTTCTCAAAGCATTCCCATAGACAGGATCACATATAACCCTTATGATAACTTCGAAAAATAAATTGCTATATCCATTTTACAGATGAGGAAACTGAGACTTAGTTAAGCACCTGTTCAAGGTCACAAAGTCAAGCAATCACATATGACTTCTGGAGCCCTTCATGGTTTTGGCCATCCCAGCACACACCCCTGCAGCACCCTATGTGATTGCACTGGGGGAGGGGGAGTCAGATAGGAAAGCCAGTCTCCTGACTCTGTGGGAAGGCCAGGAATGTGGATAAGAAAGTTTCTGCTCCTGGACTTGTGTGTTCTTCTCCTGTAGCCCAAGCTGACCAGGAACTCAGCCAGGGCTGGATGACTGGTGGGGTGGCTCCTTTCTGTGCTGTGTCTTTGAGGAGGAGAAGGGGTTTTGCTCAGAGCAAGAGTATGTCAAAATACAAAGAGGGGCCAGTTATGTCCGGTCTCATCACCCTCCTCCTCCTCTCCCTCCTCCTCCTTCTCTCTCTCTCTCTCTTTCTTCTGCTTCTGCTTCTTTCTGTATCTTAGTGTCTTAGTGCAAAGATGTCTAACAACACCCAGCTATTCTCTCGAAAGCCTTGAGATAGTTGGGCCCACCCCACTGGACACAGTCTGTCCAGATTCTGGACATCAGGACCTCTCTCTTCCCCTGCCCACAACTCTCCCCATGCCTCTCCCCATCAAAACTTCCACACTCCCAGAGCCTCTCAGCTAGGAAACCAGAAATCAATCAAAATAAACCAACTCACACTAAGTTGTATATAAACCAAATAGATTAATAATTGGGGAGATTTCTCTTAGTAAACATTTGTTGAGAGTATACCCTGTGATGGGGTCAATACTAGGGGGTAGGGAAGGGGAAAGTGAGCCAGATGGTATCACTTTTTAGTAAAAAAGTAAGACAAGAATACAAATAATGAGGCCGTGAATGTCACAAAGAGGTGACTTTACTAATACTGGATAGGGGCATTATGCCTGGGCCAGGTGTGGGAGGTCAGCAGAGGACTGAGGAACACAATGATTTGAGGTGGGTTTCAAAAGACCGGTGGGGATCAGACATATAGGGGTGTGGGGGGCAATGGTCAGGCATTTCAGACAGAAGGAGCAATGTGGATATAACCCTGGGGGAGGGCCTGCAACATGTGTCCAGAGTACAACAGGCCATGCCACTGTGTGACAAAAATGCTTCTGTGAAATTAGGGAGAGAAAGGGGTTTCTTTAAATCCCAGCGCTCAGTTTGTTCCTGCAGTGGAGGGACCTGGGTCCTTCTCCAATTTCTTTTCCTCCCTCTTCCTATGATTCTGTACCCAGTTCAGTCCCTCCCTCACTGGAAGAAGGGGCCAGGTGTGGCTTTGTCTTTCTCCAGTTGTATCTGAGGGCTCCTAGCAACCCAGATCGCACCTGACTCCCCAAACCTGTGGGCAGAGCCACCTGTCCTAAGATCTATTGGAGCCCAGCTGACTGATTTGAAGGCCCTCTATGGGGCCTCAAAGCAGCACCCCAATCTTTTCCAGTAGCTCCTCTCCTCCTTTCAAGTTGACCCCCAAATACTTGGTTTCTATAACTATAATAATAGTTCTCCCTCTGGATAACTTGCCCACTATCTATGCCTAATTACCATGTGGCACAATGATGATGTGAATAGCACTAAATGTGTCAGATTCACTTTGCTCAAAGTTTCCTGTCATTACAACACCAAACTTGATTTACATACATCGAGTTTTTAACTTCTCTGGCCCGGGCTCCACGTATGTAAAAGGAGGGGTGCGGATTAAATTAGTGCTTCCCCACCTGGCTTGTTCTCAGAACCACTGCTTGGCTTTTAGAAATAGAAAACCCTATCTCCTGCCCCTGATATTCTGATCTAGTAGATCTGATTTTAGGCTCCCAATTCTGCATTTTTTCTTAGTTTCCAAGGTGTTAGTTGACATTGCATCTAAAGCAAGGACTGGCATTTGGGAGACTCTGGAGTAGGTCATCTCTGGGACCCTTCCCCAAACCCATTTATCCATTCATGGATTCATTCACTGCACAAGGGACGCTAGCAGAGATGAGGCTGGGGAGAGGGAAGGGGCAGATAGGGCAGACATTTAATCCATTTTAACAAGATTGGAATTGATCTCAGAAGCAACAGAAAGACTTTGGAGGGCTTTAAGCTGGGGAGACACCATCAGATTTTACATCAGAAACATTCTTGTACAGTGTGGAAGCTGGGTGGGAGGTGGGAGTGGAGGGAAAAGGCTCGCTAATCTGCCTGAGACACTGATGGGGACCTGGATTGCGGTAGGGGCAGTGAGCGTGAAGAGCGGACAGATTGGTGGCACTCAGACAGTAGAATGGGCAGGACTGGATGACTTTTTTTCTTTTGGATCTGGATATAGTGGATTATTGTTGTTGTTTCCCCTCACTGTGTGGTTCTTTCTTGGTCGGTTCAGTGAGAGGCAGACACCCTCAGCTTCTACTCAAGCACTGGTGAGTCAGAGAAGCAGGGATGGTAGAGCATCCATTCTAGAGGCAGCACAAGCAGCCACAATGTTCAGTTTCCAGAAGCAGCACAACAGAGGTCCAGGAGGATGCCAGAGTCTGGTGCCAGCAGTGGTGGCCACGCCATTGGGGCCCCGCGTTTGCCTGCAGTAATGAAGTTTTCGCTGGACTGCTGCATGGGCTTCCTTTGGCTGAAGTCCTAACAGCATCTAGCACTTTGCCCCTGCCTGTTTTACCACCCTGGTTCTCTAATCTCCCCTGTGATTCTGTAAGCTACTCTCTGAATTACTCTCAATGAATTGCTTCTCTGCTTGCACTGCCTGAATTGTTTCTTACATCCATGATTCCTGACTGATACTCAGTGTTGGAGGCCACAAGGCTGTGAGCAGCAGGGAACAGTCCTCACCTGCAGGGAACACATACAGACAAACAGGTTGTGAGGAAAACACTCCCAGATGCTGCTGGTTGGCTTATGAGCTCAGCTCCTGATTTGCTTACTGCTCCTCCACCCACACAAAAAAGCTTAATGTGAGCATTTCTTCACCATTGAGAGCTTTCTCTGACCTGCACAAGTCCATTCAAACCTGAGTGGTTGCATGGTCCTGCATTGGCAGACTGTCAGAAAAATCCCAGTTCCATTGCTTGTTTCCATCTTCTGGAAGAGGAAGCCCTTTAATAGTCTTCCTAGTGCTCTCCCAAATGAATGATATTCTCGATGCTCCTGGGCTACTGGAAGTAAATGAGACCATGAGTAAGAGAGTGCTTTATTACCTATAGAAAGGGCTGAAAAAATCTTAGGCCGTATGTATGGATTATACAAGGGGAGAGAACCCCAAAAACCCAAAATTTATTTATAAAAAGTTATGTATTTATTCTTACATGTTTAAACTTCAGTCACCTTCAAAGTACTCTCCATGTGATGCAATACACCTATTGAGACGTTTTCTCCACTACTCAAAGCAGGTTTTGGACTCATCAATTTTGATGCCTTTCAGTGCTTCTGCTGTTTTTTGTTTCACCTCTTCCACATCGGCAAAATGTTTCCCTTTGAAGACATTTTCCACCTGAGGAAACAAAAAAAAAGTCACTCGGGGCAAGACTGGGTGAATAAGGAGGGTGGGGCATGGGGGTCAAAAAAAGTTTTTTTTGGTCAAAAACTGCTAAACACTCAGTATGGTGTGGACAGGGGTGCCCATAAATCACCCATCATGAAATGGGCAAACACACTGAGTCTTAAAAATAATTCACTGAGGCCACACACAGCCTCTCACAACAACAGCAGCTGCTACGCTGGTACAGATGGGTTCCCGGAACACTCACCCGGTGGGGGAAGCGGGTACCACAGGAGGCCCACCCTCCAGAAGATCATTCCAGTTTTGGGGGGATCCCGCTTGTACTTCCCTAAATACAATTCCAGAACTTATATATAAATCTATTGTTTTCTAAATTCAATCACTTTTCCACCTACTTACCTAATAATTTCCAAGATGTTTTATTTTGTTTTTACATGTATAGCAACTGCAGTGGCCACTGAAACCAAGGCTTATATATTTTTTGTTGTAGTAAAATACACATAATTTACCACCTTAACCCTTTTTAAGTGCACAGTTAAGTGGCATTAAGCACGTTGACATTTGATGTACAGCCATCACCATCCTCCATCTCCAAGGCTTTTTCATTTTCCCCAAAAAAACTCTACACTTTCTAAACGCTGATTCCCTATTCACCCCTCCCTCCAGCCCCTGGCAACCCCACTCCACTCTACTCTCTGACTGCTCTGGGGACTTCATGTAGATGGAATCATGCAGTATTTGTCCTTTTGTGACTGGATTATTTCACTTAGCATAAGGTCTTCAAGGTTCATCCAGCTTGCAGAATGCAACAGATTTCATTCCTTTTTAAAGCTGAATATTATTCCATTCACGTATATACCACATTTTGTTTATCCATTTATTCATCAGTGGACACTGTGAGTGCTTCTACTTGGGCTATTATCAATAATGCTGCTATTAACATGGGTGTATAAAAAAAGAAAAGGTATATATTTTTATGATCTCTTCTGATCAAGCAGTTAAATAAATTTGCAAAACTGAGCTTTATCTGTTTTGCAACTCTGAATAATTGTATAATAGAATTTCATAAAGTGGGTCACACCTGTACCCTTTATTGTTTCAAGTCAGGGGGGTGCAAAGAACATCTACAGATGTCGATTTCACACTGATATAGAAAAGTGCACTGTAGTTCACCAGTGAGGAAATCATTCTTTGAAGGTGAATTGCATGTGCAAGTCAGAACTCTCTCTTATCTTAGTCAGAGGGAGGGGCTGACCCTCTGCCCTTTAATTAAAAGGACCCTCTCCTGACCCACCCCTCCTTTGGGAGGACTAGCCTCACCTACTTTCAGTCCCTTCCACTAGATTATTCTGGCCTGGGGTTGTGGCTCTCTTAGCAACACCAGTAACCAGGAATTCTGCAGCTCTCCAAGTCATTCTATACTCTGAGAGAAATAATAAAGTATCAAAGGACATGCTTATTTGCTTTTGCCCACACCTCCTCTGGTTCAGGACTGCCACCTTAGGCATTCTCAGAGTTGTTTGCAAATGGGATAAGAGCAAAATGCCAAAAGACAGAGGAAGACAAGAAAAGAAAAAATTCCCAGACCTTGAAAACAGGGGCTCAGTTTCCATCTGCAAAGTAGGTTTAGAAATACGGAGTTACAACACCACATGGAGGGTGTCTGCATTTCCTCCAGCACTTCTCCGACTGACATTTTCTGTAAGAGAGGAAAATGCGCAAAGTGTCTTGAGTACCAATATGTGTTGGTTGTCATTCACACTTAAACTTCCTGATAACCCTGCTATTTGGGTCCCTATCCGCAAGTTACAACTGAGGAAACTGAGGCTCAGAGACATTGGGAACTTTCTCCAGGTTGTGGAGTTTGGACTTGAACAGAGCCCTGCATGACTCCAGTGCTGCTGCTTCCCTCACCCTGCTCTGCCCCCAACCCCTCCAGTGAGGCATGCCCCTTAGCTTCTGTGGAATGACTTTTAGCAGTCTGTGTCTCTCCCTCTGTGGGTGCATCAGATTTTGACAGAGGCGTGACAGGGACCCTCATTTTCAAGCCCCCCAGCCATGCCTCACTCTCCAGCTTGGAGGCAGGTAAAGGAAGTTCTAGAATTCAGGGGTGTCCAACCCATGGCCCACGAGCCACATGTGGCTCAAGATGTTTATGAATGTGGCCCAACACAAAATCGTAAATTTACTTAAAATATTATGAGATTTTTTGTGATTATGTGTCACAATGTATTTAATGTGTGGCCCAAGACAACTCTTCGTTTTCTACTGTGGCCCAGAGATGTCAAAAGTTTGGATACCCCTGTAAGATATTCCTTATTTTCTGCTGGCTCTGTTCTTTTTTCCCCTCATTTCCCTGGACCAACAAAAGCTCCACCTTCCTCGACCCATCTTCTTCCCTTAACATCCATTACTAACCACTTTCAACTATAAAAAGGGTAGTAATGAAAATTTAGGTTGAGCACCAGGAAGAACTTCCTGACTCCAATGCTCTGGAACATAGAAATGGGAAACTCAAAAACGCCCTGTGTACTCCTTTCCAGGAAAGCTCTAAGGAAAGGTCTCACCCTGCCCCCACAGAGCCTACTTGGACCTAGTACAGCTCTGCCTGGAGGCGGGGGTGGGGTGGGGGGGAGGCACCAAATGACCTCTAGAGGGCCCTGCCAGCCCTGGAAGCAGGGCGCCTCCTCTGCAGTCACCCACTGGCCACAGATGTTCCCTGTCATCATTCAGTCAGTGCATCTGTTTGCTGTGCTGCTTGTTTAAAAAGCGAGGCATTTGCTAATTGAAAACTAAAAGATCTCTTTGTCTCACTCACAGCCAGCATGAAATCCACTCAGTTATGCAAGATCAGGGTAAAAAAGGCAGTGCAGAGCCACAGTGGCCTTGGGTTGGTACACCCCATGGAGTTGCATCTTGCTCTCTCTTCTGCCCCTTGAGTGAGCAAGGTATCTTCCTCACCTCAGAGCAGCCAGGTTACAATTTGTGTAAAACACCCTCATTTGTGATCCTCAATGCAGCCAGAGAGGAAGGTATTTTTGGACCCAGTTTGAAGATGGGGAATCTGAGATTAAACAATTTAGCTGAGGTCACACAACTGGTAGGTAACGGAGGCAGGACACCCATTCAAGTGCTCTGACTAGTTAGGAGAGGGGTGGCCTGTCCACTGGGGGACTCGGTCCCTGGACCCATGTAGAGTTGCCAAACTGAAGGCACCAAGTTCATAAGTAGATTTAAACCTTGGGAAGAATGGCCTTAGGGTAGACAAAGAGGAGCCCTGGAATTTCCACTGTAACTATAATGTTTTATAGCTTTAGAAGCAAATATGTCAAAATGTTAGGATTCCTTATTGTTGTAATGACTTCCTATGAAGCTTGCAGGAGGTTGGGCAACAGTCCAGATCCACACAATAGTACCAAAGACAAGGAGCAGGGGAAGAGGCATGCCAAGTCTACTTACTCCTTCTCCAGTTGCCTCCTGTAGATGGCTGTATTTGAGAGAAGTGCTGGCCTGTACATGGGCAAATGGGGGACTGTCCAGTGCTGCATCTCTGTGGAATCTGGAAGGTCATTCCAATTCTCTGGGCCTTGATCCCCCTTGTAGAGCAATGAAAGTGGGGATTAGATGAGTGCTAAGGTCCTCTTCAAACTCTAGTTTTCTATAATTGTGTGGGTTATTGGAGGAAACACAAACTTAATCTTTCTGGCCCAGAGTGGCTTGACTCCAGCCATGATGGACAGACTCCCTGCCAGGCAAGGTCAGTCCTTTGATCTTGTATTCCCTCTGCCTGGGATGCTGTGCCACCTTCTCCCTGTGGAACTAGGCTTCTTCATGACCAGCCACTGTGAGGTCTCTTGTTTGTGCTCCACAGCACCTGTTAAAGCCACAGGTGCTGTGGTATGTTACACTATTTCCTGGAGGTCTCCACTCTGGATTGTCAGGACAAGTGCAAGGGCCTGGTTTTATTCTTCTCTGGGACCCCAGAATCTGACATACAGTCCAGCAAAGGGAAGAAAGTCAATAACTAATTCTTAGAGAAGAAAGGGGAGGAGAGAGGGGGGTAAGGGGAGAAAAAGATTTCTCTGCAGCCCAAAGGATCCTGGGACCCCAGCAGAGGACCCCAGCAGAACAACACTCACCATCACCTCCTTTCCCCCCACTCCACCTCAGTCTGGAGTCAAAGGTGAGCTGGAACCCCAGAGCCCTCTTTTTGAATTTTTATTTCAGGTCAAGTCCAAGCAGACTTCCCCCTGAAAGAGTCGAGCAACAAAAGGGGATTGATCACAGGGTTTCCAAGAGCAGAGGTCAGAAAACAGACCTTGGCCTTCTTTCTCCTCCTTACCAGACTCTCTGGAGGGTGGTGCCTCCCCCCACCCAATTCTTGTTCTGATTTCTCAAAGGAGGGCACGGACAACCAAGAGATGAAGACACCTGTCAAGACATCTCTGCATAAACAAGGTGTTACTTTGGGAGTCTGGGAGGTGGAGCGCAATGTGCAGTCGACTGTTCAGCTCCTGCCTAGGATCCTACCTGCCTGAAAGCCTAGGGGGGCGGCACACTCCACCTCCACGTCGCTCCCCGGGGCTCAGACGCTCGGAGTCCTCACCCCCGCGCACAGTGGGACAGGGCGGGGCTTGTCCCAGGGGCGGGGCCGCGGCGCCCGCGGCCGGGCGGCCCCGCCCCTCCCTCTAGAGCCGCGGCGCCGCGGTGCGGCGGAGCTGTCCAGGCTCGGAGCCCGAGCTGGCCGCCGGCTCGCGCGCTACTCCCGGCGCCGCACGCCCAGCCGCGGCCCGCCCCGCCCCGCCGCGGCCGACCGCTGCTTCCCGCGCGCCGGAGTCGGCCGGGCGGCCGCCGGCCGGGGCTCTGAAGGGCGCGGCGGGGCCGGGAGCCGGGGACCCGCCGAGGGGCGGCCGCACGTGGATGCGGCGGGTGCCGGGAGCCTCGAGCCGCCCGCGCCGTCTCTGCCCCAGGGCACCCTATGGCTTGAAGGTAAGCGCCCGCGGGACGGAGCGACAGGCGGCCGCGGGCCGACTCAGGTCGCGGGGAGAGGAGGCGGGAGCTGGGAGGCCGGGGCTGCCCGGCCCGAAGTTTGGCCACTCTGGCGCCGTCCGTCCGCCGCGGAGCGCTCCAGCTCTCCGCCACTTTCCGTCGGGCCGTTCTCCGGGCGGTGCGGGTGGGGCCGCCGGGGGGGGGGGCGCCGCCGTGGTCGGCTCTCCCTCCCTCCCTCGGAGCCGTCCGTGCTGCCCGGGCGGGGACCCCGGCTGCGGCGCGGGCGGGCGGGCGGGCGGGGCCGGGCAGCCTCCCCGCAGAGCGCGGAGGGCGAGCCTCGCGGAGCCGCAGCTTCAGAGGGCGGCCCGCACCCGGCGATCTCGGGAGGGCCCTTTCTGCCCGGCAGCGGAGCCCGGGACCCCGGGGCGCGCCGTCAGAGGTTCCTACCGCCCCGGAGGGAGGAAGGTTGTTTGTGGCAACTCTGCATTTGCACGACCAGTGACTTTTCCGTTTCTAAGGACCGAAGAAGCCGAGGATCAGTGAGAGGCGGGATCAGGCTTTCCTCTCCCACTTCCTAATGTGCCGCTGTCATTGGTACTGAATCTCCGTTCTCCTCCTGCACCTCTCTGTTTGAGATCCAGCGCAGGGGGCAGGCTGGGGTTTATGATGGTGGGGGCGGTATCGGAGAGTGACCGTCGGGCTCTGGGTGGACCGACAGCCCAGTAGGGCGGGGTGCTGGGGCAAGAGGCAGCTCTAAGCTCCAGACACAGCGTGTCTGAGGCGGGCAGCCGGTGTGCGGTTCCCCTGGAAGAGCGGAGGTAAAAGGCTGTGTGTGCGTGTACACAACAGGCTTCGTCATGGACACAAGTCACAGCACTGACGCTCTGCGGGGACAGTCCTGTGCTCTCAGCCACAGGGAAGCTGTCCGACCGAGTCACTGTTGTGCCACCTGGCACCCCACTATTTTTTTTTTGTGCTGGGGGCCCCTGAGATTGATGAGGTACAAGACACTTTGTGGATCCCTTTCCAGTTTCTTCTGGGTCCAATCTCTTTTGAATTTTTGACCAGGCTACAAACCTTTCAGGCTAATTTTCCCCAGGAACTAGATTTTTGGTGATTCTCCATTCTTTGGATGCAAATACTGTGTATATCCCTGATTCATCCTGCAGAATTAGGACCACTTGAAAAAGAATCATTCTTCTTATCTTCCTCCCTGTTGCTGCTGTTTGATGAGGGTGGGCAGAAAGAGAGACCAGGATAAATGTGACCAATTGCAAGAGAATCAGTGAGTGGTTTGCTGGGCCCTAGTCTCCTGCCATCGACTTCTCTGCTTAGTGTTTAAAATAACTGGCATATATGATTGAGAGTTCATGTTATCTCTGAAATAAAACATCTGACAAGGAAGAGGTTTGAGAAGGATAGACCTAGAGCCAAGTGAGGGCAATGATGGCCCCAGCCTTGCGTGCACTCTCTCTCTCTTTTTAAAAGATTTTATTTACTTTTAGGGAGAGGGGAAGGGAGGGAGAAAGAGAGGGAGAGAAACATTGATGTGAGAAACATCAATTGGTTGCCCCTTGCACGCGTTCTGACCAGGGACACAACCCACAACCCAGGCATTTGCCCTGACCAGGAGTCCAGCAAGACACCTTTCATTTTGTGGGACAATACCCAACACACTGAGCCACACTGATCAAGGCCAGCCTTGTTCTCTCGAAGAACGTCCTGAGTTCCTCCTGCCTTCCCTGCACAGTCTGGGCAGGAAAGGTGCCTGTAAAATGGGGGATTCTGATTTATCGTAGAGGTCTAGGGCATTTCTCCAAGATCATTTTTTTGTTTTAATCAGCTCCCTGCATCCAGATCACCTGGGAATCTGGTTAACATACATATTTTTGGTTCTTCCCAGATCTGCTCAATGAAGATCTCAAGCTGAGGCCCAGGATGTACTATGTATTTTAATTATATTTTTGGGTGATTCATATGTGCACAGGGTTAAGAAATCGCCTCTCAATAAAGTCCTGACTCCTTTGACTAGAAGGAACATGATTAAGGTCTTTCATCTACCTCCTCCTTGCCTCCTGCAGTTATACATGTTAAATTTTTCAGGTGTGGTACTGTTGTTGATGGAGGGACCATTCCCCTGATTAAATTCCTTTGCGGCGATAAAAGGTGCAGCTCGTTCTCCTCTCCCCCAGGATCATCCTGGACACTTCTTTCTAAAACAAATTTTTGACTTCTCTGGGAATCTCCAGTATGGCTTCAGGTTGACCTGTGTAAACACTGTCCCCCTCTGGAGGGCCAACCCAGTATGTCCCTCCTACCCTCCCCTTCAGAGGGAATTTTGGCTTTCATTTTGCATGTGCTGTGGTCTGCTAACCCAACTGCTCCTGAAATACCAAGGAGTGATTAGTTCAGCTTACTAGCACATCATGTTCCCCAAGGCTGGTAGCCACTTGTGCCCTGCTGACAGTGGCATATTGATTGTATTGATTTGGTTCTTGTGCTCTGTAAGCTAGGAAGCTTGTGGGGGTGAGTAAGTCTAGTAATGATGCTTGCGGGCTAGTCAGTCTTCTACCTTCACGTGCCAGGTTAAATTATTTTTGTTTAGAATATTCAATGATGCAGGCATATCTTAACTTGAGAGAAACCATTCTGTTTCTCCTTCTATACCAGGGGAAACAAAGGGAGCTCAAGGACTTATAAAAAATATGGTCCCTTATATACCTGGGATTGATCTGCTGAATTTAGACTGGTCCGAGGTCACTGTTCTCTGGGTAAACATGTGGAAGGGGAAAGGCATGAGGACTTGGCCTGGGAACAGCTGTCTCCATTTCGCCTGCAAAGGAAAGCCTCATTTTGGTGTTGAGGAAGCATGGCAGTGAAGATAGCATGGCCAGGGGAGGTAGGGAATGAGAATGCGGAGACTCCCTGGAGCCACCCCTCCCAGTGACTCCTGTTTTCTGACGGTGCTGCCCTCCATTTCTTTCTCCCTTGGAGCTTACTGTCTGTGAATCTCCAGCAGTGAAAGTGTTCAGCACCTAGGAAGGGAAAGAAGAATCAAAGTTGAGGTTTTATAATGCCGGGACCCAAAGTACCGGGTTGCATATCACAGGTCACAGTAACCTAAGATTTGAGGTCTTGAAAATAACATTGAATGGCTGCCCAGTCAGTCTCATTTCCTCCCGCATCTTTGTTACCTTAGATTATTTGGGTTCCTCAGAGGACATTCTAGATACCCCACACCCGAAACTGGAAAGCTTTTCCTTTAGTTCAGAAATATGGTGGTCTCTCTCCTATTGTTAAAGTTTTCCCAAAAAGGAGTAGTGTAAGCTTTCTGGTTCTAGCACCAGGATTGGGCTCAACAGTCAAAGCTTCCCTATCCTATCAGGGGCTCTGCTCAGCAAGAGTTTTCTGCATGTAGAAAGTGCTTGGAAAGCACACACAGCAGGAAGGGCACAGTTTGGTTCAGCTTCTCAGCAGGCAGCCTCCCCTGGGTGTGGTGGCTCATTTACCTGAACCCCAGCATGACAGTTCCCTCCCCTTCCCTTCATCAGGGCATCTAATGGCCCTAGGAGGGCTCAGTGATCTGGTTTTGGTATTATGTATAAACTCTCCAGCTCTCCAGGATACTATGTGGAGCCTCTAAAGGTGTGCAAGTTACTTATTTACCAATTCTGGGTGGTAGATGGACATCTCCAGCCTTTTAAATTACCCTAAAATGTTGGAATCCAGTATTAATACACCCTGCCTCTCACCTGTCGCCATTGCCATCATCAATGTAATTGAAGATTTTTTAAAAAGTGTTACACAATAGAATCACACCATTTAAATGCACAGGCTTGGAAAATAGCTTGATTATAGTGTCAATAATGTGGGTGGAGGACTAGAACTACAAAGTTTAGCTTTTTGGTTTGTTCCTGTTTTGGTCCAGAAAAAGGAGAGAAACTTGTCCTGGTCTGCACTCCCTCTCTTTCCCCTTTCACTTCAATTTGGTAAATGGGTTAAATCCACACCCTTGGCAGCGGGGATGTCCCCTGGGAGGGCACAGCCTCCTCTCTTCCTGATAGACATGGGAATATTTCTCTGGGCAGGAGCAGAGGCCCCTGCTGGCTCCAGTGTATAGGAAAGAGCCAGAGGTGGACTCCCCCAGCCCCTGGATGGAAGAGATTGCACTGGGGCAGTGTCCCAAAGTCTGAAACCTGGAGTCCCCGGGGGCATCTGGGAGAGTGTAGGGCAGTGTATGGGGGCGGGAACTGAGGAGAAGTGGACTCAGGGAGGCCCTCAGAAGAGGCTGATGTTAGAGATGCACATGTAAGGCTTTGGCTTACTGCAGTTTGGGTTATTTTGTCATAATCTGATGGCATCTGTAGGGATCTTTACTTTTTCTAGGAGGAGATGGGGAAGTCTTTGCTGTCTGCTGTGGTGGGGAGGGGATGGAAGGAGGACCCTGGCTTTCCTGGGAGCCCTCTGAGTGATGTCAGCCTGCTCCCAGATACAGGATGGTGAGTGAAGTCAGGCAGTGTCAGCCCCCAGGGCCTGTCAATAGGCCCACACCAGTCTGGCAGACATGCGCACTAGGGCACTGGAAATCAGTATGCAGCTCAAATGTGCAGAACAGCAGCCACAGCCCCAAGGACACTCCTCTGTGCAGGTCTGGGAGCCAAAGTGAGCTCTGGGGCCTGTCCACTCGTCACTGGGCTCCTTTCCTACGTGCCTGCCCTTCTCACCTCCACCCTGCCTTGTTTGGATTCCAAGTGGCCCAGGAAAGAAGAGGCATTAGAAATGAATTTTTTTTGTTACATGCTGTATAATTATGTCCTCTTCTTCCTGTTACCCCAAGCAGCAACATTACTTAGCAATTCCCCAGGAACCCTTGGTCTGGGAGAGTGGCTCACTCATAGACTTTCTTAGAAGGTCTGCTTTTGACAAGTGGTCCTGCTCATCATTCCCTCCATCACTGGTCTCATCATCTCAACAGCCAACATTTGTCATGAACTTACTGTGTGTAGCATACTGTGCTGAGCACTTGACATGTGTTCTTTTATTTCAACTCCCGACCTGCAACCACTCTATGAATCAGGCACCATTATTGCCTGCACTTTGCACAGGAAGAAGCATGGGCTTAGAGATGTAGTGGATAGCACAAGGTCACGGGACTTAACATGCAGGGTGAGATTTAAAGTCAAACATGCTAAAGCAATAGCTCTCTCTGAGCAGTGTGAGTGGCATGCAGAGTAAGAAATGGAGGAGAATAGAGATGAGAAGGTAGTTTTTGATATACTGAAGTGACAGTGAACTTGGGATATGATACCAGGAAAGCAGGAGACAGCAGAGGGGTATTCTTAAAGTGGAGGACCAACAAAGCAGTGTTGCTCTGTGCCTGGATTTGGGCCCCTTGGGGTGAAGTGCACTGGGAATGAACCTCCGTAAGCAATGGGTCCAAGGGAAGGAGGCAGGAACAGAAGGGAGGCAGGGGCAACTAAGGTCCAGGACTTCCAACCTCACTATGAGTTTTATAAATGACATTTACCAGCATTTGGTCCCTTATTTAAACTGTTTACAAACAACACAGGATGATAGTTAAGCCTGTGGGCTTGGAATTAGATAGCCAGAATTTGAATCACTACTTTAATATTTACTAGTTGTGTTACCTTAAGTAAGTTGGTTAACCTCTATCATTTTGGGTTTCTCACTTACAAGGTCTGTACAGGAAAAGTCCAGTCATTGTTAATATAACAGGAGTGTTTGCATGACATCCACATAATCTGGCAGCCAAGGAAAGTGGACTGGAATGCACATGCGTCAACAATGATAAGTTCACAGTACTAGTCAGTGGGGGCAATAGACACCTTTGAGTGAGCATGTGTATTGTGTAGATGTGGCATTCAAAATGACTGACTGAGTAGAGCAATGAGTCTGCATCAAATTTTGCATCAAACATTTCTCCCCAGAAACTATTCAGATGATTTAGAAGGCCACAACTACGGGCAACTGATGATTGGCAGCTTCATCACGACAATGCGCCTACTCATGCATCATGTCTCTTGCAGAGTTTTCTGGCAAAACATCAAATCACCCAGGTGACTCAGTCTCCCACCACCCTGAAACTCCTGGCTTTTCCCAAAACTGAAATCACTTTTGAAAGGAAAGAGATTTCGGAACATTGATGAGATTCAGGAAAATACAGCAGAGCATCTGATGGCAACTGGGAGAACTGTGTGAGATTCCAAGGTGTCTACTTTGAAGGGGACTGTGGTGTCGTTGTCCTATGCACAGTGTTTCTTGTATCTGGTATCTTCTTCAATAAATGTCTCTAGTTTTCATATTACGTGGCTGGGTACCTTCTGGATAGACCTTGTATAAGTGGGGATGGTAATCCTGACCTCATTGTCTTACAATGTTTAAGCCAGTAGACACAAGAGATTTGAAAGAGTCCTTGGTAAAGCACTCCATAAATATTAACTCTATATAAGGATTGTTATTGTTAAGAAACCCAAGAGGGAACATTTAAGCTGCTTTTTTTGCACTAGTTTAGCACCTGACTTTACATCTCTGAAATTAAGCACATTTCTAAACCTTTTACAAAATGCAAGTTTACCTTTTTTTCTTACACTCTCCCCTTATCTGCACCACAGTTCTTTGACACTCACCTGTCAGAAGCTCTTACTCATCTTGGGTGAGAGGGATTCAGGTTGCTTGTCATCTCTTTGGATAGGTTCAGCTGAACTCCCATCTTACCACATGCAAGCCAGGAAAAGACATCGGTCTCCACAAAGACGGCTTTGCACAGCCTCGTGTTTCTTCCTGGCTCTCCAGGTCCTTCTTCTGCTTCCTCATGGTTGGAGCCGTCTTGATTGGTCACATGGAGTGATGCACTCTGGCACAGGCTACTTTCTATTTAAAATGAAAAATGAGGAGAACAGACCGGTGTACAGAGATCAAGGGACTTCTTTCTCTTCCTCCTGCTAAGAGGGCTGAAGAACCTCACGCTGAGAAGACCTTCAAAGCTGGCAGAAATACATCTTTTGGGGTCGTTAATGGCAGGGGTGAATGCCACCCAGTTTTTGAATGAAGTATGGTCCTGCCTGACAGAGGGATGTAACACAATAGTTTCTAGGACTCTCCTGCTCTGAAAGCTATTCCCTGACTTCGGCTTTTTTCTTTTTCTGTGAATCCTTCCTTGGCGAGGACTCTTTCCTAATTGATGTAGCTACTACCGACCACTTAAAAAAGCTTACTGTTCAGCGAAGGTAGGAGATTTCTGAGGGCATGGTAGGTGTTCCATTTCCTGGTCATCTTCCTCAGGTCATGTGGTCATTCCTTTCTTGGACTCTGAGCTCCCTTACCTCTTACATTCATGTGTAGCAGTGTCAACAAGAGAAGTGTATGAGAAGCAGAAACTAGCATCCAGGGTCCCAGGAAGAGGATGTCAGGCCCCCTAAAGAAACAGAGATATATCCTCCCTTGGATAATGTGTACAGTGGAAGGCCTGGTCACTGTGGATGACTAATGGCACAAAGTCTTGTCTGGTGAGCTAGAGGGAGTTGGTCAGAGGTGATGGCTACTTTCTGTAGATCTGTGTTGCTCTCCACACATTATGAATTCTTTCTTGGTTACCTTCTGTGGTAGCCAACCTCCAAGATGACCCTCAATAACTCCTTGCCCCCTAGTATTCGTGTCTTTGTGTGATCCCTCCTACATTAAGTAGGGAAGACCCGCATACCTACAGCATCACGCCTAAATGACAGATCGTGACTTCTGAAGACCAGTCATGGGTGATATCGTGACTTCTACCCTGTTCTCTCTTGGATCACTCATTCTGGGGGAGGCCAGCTGCCATGTCAGAAGGGCACTCAAGCAGTTTTATAGAAAGGTCTACACAGCAATGCCCGAGGCCTCCTGCCAACAGCCACATGAATGGACCATCTTGGAAGTGTATCTTTCCTCTCTGGACCAGCCTTCCAATGATTGTGGCCACTGCTGAGGTCGTAACTACAGCCTTGTGAGAGACCATGAGCTAGAACCACCAAACTGAGCTGCTTGAGTTCCAAACCCATAGAAACTGTGAGATAATAAATTTTTGTTGTTTTAAGTTGCTAGGTCTTGGGATAATTTATTAGGCAATAGTAGATAACTAATATATACTCTGAAATTATTCTTCATGAAGTTATTCAAACTTGTCTTCTACAATGACATAGATCCTCTTCCCTGTCCATGTGGAAAGATAGGTTCCTCTTACTGGACCGAAACTGCCTCTATGAGCTTCAGAGGATGCCCTCTCTGTTAGTTATTGTGAAATTTGAAAGTGTTCATGTTTCACACACTATGATCATGAGCCTCTCAGCCATCATGTTTCCAGACCAGGCTGCTGATTTCTGTATTCTTCCTTCCTATACTCACTCTTCTCCGGAGGTATTCTGGTATGGTAGCCATTCAATGTGCATTTTGCTTTTAATTATTTCATTAAATAACTATTATGGGGCATCTGCTAAGTACTAGGCATTCGTCTTGTTTGCAAATACTTCAGTCATCAAAACAAAGATTCCTGCCCTCTTGGAACGTACATTCTAGTGGGAAGAGAAAAACGATAAAAGTAAATTGCTGAGTGTATTAGCAGGCAATACATATCTGAGAAAAGAAAAAACCTGTTAGCATTAGATGATGTGGAATGCTGAGGGGTGAAATGAGAAGGAAGTAAATAGAGCAGGCAGGATGGACCACACTGAGAAAGTGACATTTGAGAAAAGACTTAGTGGATGTCTGAGAGTGAGCTATACAGAGATATCAGATGGAAGAGCACTCAAGGCAGGGGGCATCATTACCTGCGTGCATTTTTAAGCATTTTAACAGTTGTCTTATTCCGTACAGAGCAATAAAAATACTCTGCCTTTGGAACTCCCTTTTAATTTTTAAAACCCAGGAGACAATAGTAATCCCTTTGATTTGTAAGTCACTTTTACATACACACCCCCTATTGGTCATCACAACAGCTGTTGTAACCCCTATTTTGCAGGTGTGGCTACTAAGACTCCAAGACTTTAAGTGAAACTTGCTCAGGCTCACAGAGCTAGGAAGTACTGTAGTTACTGCCTTCTGAAAACTCTGTGCTTCATTCTTTTTGACTATCTTAATGCTTAATGTGAATCTTGCAACTGTGCATGTCTGTCTTTCTCACCAGATGTACATCCCCTTGATACATTCTGTTTCATACTTCTCCAGAACCTATTATAACCTAGCGTGATGCTAAGCACTTGGTAGCCACTTAGATTGTTGAGAAGGTGGGTGAGTGAGTGGGAGGTGAGTGATGGCTTATTTCTCCATGGCTGCATGCACTGGAAGCCCAACAACAGTGTCTGGAAGTGGCTGGGGCACCCTCCACAGGTCCAGTGGGTCAGCAAGATGCTCTAGACCTTCCCTTTCATCTTCAGTTAGCACTTTCTGGTTACCTGCATTATTGTTTGGCTGGAAATTCTTCGCAGTTGTCATAGGGTATGGAAGTTGGGGGATATTGAACAGTTAGAGCCTGCTTCAATCACACACATCCTTAAGAAAGTATTGGGACAAGTATCACAGAAACATATACAAATGTGTTGGTCCAGGTCAGCCCAGGGACCTGAAGACAAATAGGATGGAGCAATTGTTGAGGGTTGTCTTTGGAGCCCTGGGTGATTTGTTTTGAATCTGGGATTTAAAGTATGGAGAACTGGGCTGATCCTTAGTTTAAAAGGTACAGATAGCCCTGGCTGGTGTAGCTCAGTGGATTGAGCGCGGGCTGCGAACCAGGTATCGCAGGTTCGATTCCCAGTCAGGGCACATGCCTAGGTTGCAGGCCATGTCCCCCAGCAACCGCACACTGATGTTTCTCTCTCTCTCTCTTTCTCTCCCTCCCTTCCCTCTCTAAAACAAATAAATAAAAAATCTTTAAAAAAAAAAAGGTACAGATAAGCATTACTTACCTAAGACCCTTCAAAAGCAATAACACTTTGAACCTGTCTTTCCCAAAATCGTTTCTTAAAAAATGTGATACCCATCCTCTGTCTAGCTAGCTGTTCAGCATAACCAAGTGATTCAGGGGATGAACGTGAAAGCCAGACTGATACAGGCTCAGGTCTGCACTCTGCCAGTAACCAGCTCTGTGAGCTCAATCAAGTTACAGTAATCCCTTTGAAATGCAGGGTTTTTCCTTCATAAAGTAGAGATAACCATGGCACTTACTTCATTGGATCTTGCATGTAAAATGTTTAGCCTAATAACTGGCACATGGTAAGCTCTAAATAAACATTCACCATCATTATTCTCATTATAATCAGTGGGAGGCATTGAAATGTCTACAGATGCTTCCCAAATTTTGTCTGCTCTCTGCTGGTGTCTGCCACACTGTTTGGTCTCAGATAGCTTTACCAAAATTCTCCCAATTTAACCAGATCTTAAAATCATCCTCCTGTCCCTTCTTCCCATTTATTACTCAGCCATACTCTATTGCCTGGGAAATATAGATGAATACAGATAAAGTGAAGTGTAGAGTAGGACCAGGTTAGTTCTGATATATTTTGAGGGATTCACAATTTTGAGTAAAACCATCAACATTCTCATTTCTGGCAGAGAAGCTGAGTGTAGGCAAGTCAATGCTCAGTATAGTAATGACATGCAAAAGCCCTCTAGATACTGTGTTATTGTTACTACTAATAACATAATAAGGTGTACTGATAACTCATCAGTCAGGTCTGAGCACAGGGCAGCAAGGAGGGGATTGGAAAAGGAGTGGTGGTTCCCCTGCCCTACACTGAGCACATGCGTGGCAGGGAGGAGTCAGTAAATAATTGCTCAAAAGCTGATGCATCACATCTTAATGGATCTGCGTTCCACCATTCTGAAGGGACTGAATGGCAGGCAGTCATCCTGGAGAAAGCAGATGTCCATTGCCTTCTTTTCTAAGCACTTCTGCTTGGCTCCTAAATGTGATAGTTAAAGTGTGTGGAGCAGAATGGCTGTAAAACTGTACAGATTCCATGAACCGTAGGGCATCCGGCTCTCTAGGGAGAGAGGAAGGAGCAGACCTCTCTGCAGAGCTCAGGACTGTTTGCTTTAGACATTGTAGGGATAATGTAAGTAGGAAGAACGTGTTAGTTTCCTAGGGCAGCTGTTACAAAGTAGCACAAGCCGGGTGGCTTAAAACAACAGAAACTTACTGTCCCTCAGTTCTGGAGGCTGGAGGTCTGAAATCAGGTACCCTCAGGGCTGTGCTGCTCCAAAGGCTGTAGACTCTCCCTTGCTCTTTCAGCTTCTCATGGCTCCTGGCGCCCCTTGGCTTGTGGTGGTGTAATGCCAGTCTCCACCTCCATCCTCACATGGACTCCGTCTCCCTGTGCCTCTGTCTCCTTTCCTCTTCCCTCTCCTCTTCTTGTAAGGATACTGGGTATTGGACTTAGGATCCACACTAATCTAATGTGATCCCATCTCAGTCCTTAACTATTTCACAATTATCCTTAATTATGTCTGCAAATACTTTATTTCCAAATAATGTCACATTTTGACCTTCTGAGTGGACATGAACTTGGCAAGGGGGACACTGTTCAATCCGCTGTGGGGATCTTCCTGCCTTGCTGGTCTCTGTAGACATCGTTGGCCACTTCCAAGGCGGGACCATTTCCTTCCCAGTCACCTGGGAAGCAGCTGCCCACTTATCTAACTGAAGCCTCATCTCCTGAGTTAGAAGACCCATAAGGACAAGAAAGAAAGCAATTAGTATGACTGGGAGCTCAGGATTAAAGGGGATTCACTGGCATGCTGGCACCATGTCTAGGAAGAGGGAAGGTAAGGGGAGTTTGGAGAAAGAGAGGGGATGGAAGGGGATCCCTTGAGTGTTCCGGAAAGGGGTGGCTCGTGGGGACCGGGATTTCTGCAGTACTTGGTCTCAGGCCCAAGGAGGCTGGGTGCTAATAAAAAAAGTGCCTTATATGGTTGTTAGGAACTCAAGGATTTGGAGTTTTTCACCCAACATTCTTTCTGCCAACATTTATTAAATGCCTCCTATGTGTCAAATCCTCAGTCTAATGCTCTTGTTTAACAAATGAGAACTCTGAGGCTCCAGGTGGCCAAGAGAATTGTTTAAGGTCTCTGGGGGGCAGAGACCAGAATCCAAATCTTCTGACTCTCAAGGTACCCGCCCCCCACAGCAATGTTCTCTTGTATCCTCCAGTCTGCCATGAGGACCCATGGTCCCACCAGGGAAGAGCAATACCGATAACAACCCCTGCATCTGGGCAGGACTTGAGTTTGCATAGTATGTATCCCCAGAAGTCATTTACTGCTGCTCCCTGATGTGGAGGGGCAGAGGCAGGATTAGGGGGCTTCACAACTCCAGCCCCTGAGTGCAGCTTTGCTGGGGGTGGAGGGAGGAGGTGTGGGGCTTCCTCGTAAAGAAGGGGAAGAGCTGGGATCTCACGCACAGAAGCGCACAGGGACTGACTCTGTCACAAACCCCAAAGGAGTCCCATCATAAATTTGCCCAGTTGGCCAGTCCTTTGGGACACAGAAGATGCTGATAGTGCTGGAACTTTCTGGGTCCTTGGCATGGATCATGTGCCTGCAGGTGCAGAACCCACAGCCTTGCAGAGCCACCTTCCTGTGGTTCAGCAGCCAACACGGCACTACCTGGAGCTGCCTAAAGCATCTCCCAGTGGGGCTGGGCTGTCAGAGCCTGCCCTCCTGGGCTTTCCAGTGTGGATGCTGGTCTGCAATGATCTGGTCCTTAGTGGGCACTCAGGAATTACATGTTCAATGACTTGAGTGAGCCCAGAGAGAAAAGTGTACCCCCTCACTGTGACAGGTTGGGATGTCAGGGAAGGGGTGCAGAGGATTTCCAGGAGCTGTTCTCTCAGCCCAGCTTTGGAATGTGAGTCCTTTGAGGCTCAATCTGGGGCCTGGCTTGAGGCCCATACCAGCTCCCTGAGCACCCAGAATGCCAGGCCTCCCAGCCTCCCTGGCTTCTATCTTTTTCCCCGGGCAGTTACCTGCCCTCCACAGCATCTTCTTACTCTGTTTCCATGGTAATGTCATAGCCCCAGGAGTCCATGGTCCTGTTAGAGGGGAGAGTAGGAAAAGGGCAAAGACAGAAGCGCATGTGACCAGCAGTGTTCATGTGCCTGTTCTGAGCAGTGAAGCTCAGTGGGCCAGGGAGGCTGCCCCCACCAAGAGCTGGCAGTGAGGACAGGGGTGGGGGTGGAGGCACTGTGAAGGCTCCTGAACATTCTTCAGTTCAGAAAAGGAGCCAAGAGCTCTTGAGCAGTAGGTGGAGTCTCTATCCTTGTGGGGTGGAGGGGGGAGGGGTTTGGAGGCTGCAGCTCAGTGATCTCCTTAGATGGGGATCATGGACAGTCCAGCTTGGGGCAGAACTCAGGTTGTCTGCCCCAGGGAAACCCACCCAGCTGGGTATCCCGCCCCACCTCCGTTTTATCAGACAGTGGACCACTCTTCTTCCATTCAAGTGTCTGCCTGTGATAGTCACATGCTCTGTGGGGCTGAGCAAGGCCTGGAGGGGGCATGGGGCACCAGGGCCAGCTGGGTGGAGACAGGGCCCTCAGCAAACAGTGCCGGCTGCCTCAGCCCGGGAGAACCTGGCTGGGTGAACTGTAGTGATGGTCAAAATGAGCAACTGGTCCGAAGACAGTCAATTTGACGGCGCCTCTAAGCATAGCCTCTGGTTTCAGTCCCCCAGACAGAGACCCCAGGAAACCTGAGAAAATGGACACAACGAGTGGAGAAATAAAACAGAAAGCCAGAATCTGGGATGCTTTTGCCAGAGCATGGCACTGCTCCTGGGAGCCCACTGCCCAGTGTTCTGGGAGATTTGGCACTCTGCTATCTTTCTGGGCCTTTTTTCCCTCTATGCAGACTAGACCCACATGGGCCTTTACAGGGGTCAAGAAGTCAGGAGACGTGGATTTCAGCCTCAGCACCATCACTTTAATTTGTTAGAACAAACACTAAGGAAAACTTATTTAGGACTATTGAGATAAGTGTTAAGACTATTGCAACAGGGGAGAGAGATTGCCTCTACTTTGAATGTACAGAGACAGCTGGAGGTTTATAACCAATGAGCAGAATGAAGGAGGCAGTGGACGGAAAATGACTAAGAAGAGGCATCAAGGGTTAGATGATTCTTGCTAAATGGACTTCAGCGGGTTCTTGCTGAAGGCAGGCCCATGGGGTCAGGTGCCAAGGGTGGGGGTTCTCTCTAAACTTGTTTAATGGGATTGGTGCTAAAGCAGGCTGGGCGGGTCCAAGACAAGGCCCAAAGATGAGGCCTCGGGGGAAAGAGTGCTCAGGGGAGCCCAGCTGAAGTGCGTTCAGTCCTAACTGGGTGGTCTAGGGAAACGCAGCCTCTCCTGCCTCTGGTTCGTATTTCTAAGGCAGTGGGTTCGGATCGAAGGGGGTCCCGTCTGGCGGGAACGAACTGTGATCACCGACATCTGCTTTTGTTCTACCTCCCTCCACCCGGCACTGCATTTTAAAGCACAAATGTTGCTTTAAAACATTCTCTGTGAAGGTGCTAATTTTATAGTCATGTGCTTTCTTGCCTGTAGTAGTTTGTATTCAGTGCACCCCAGCAAATATCTACTATTTTAAAATACTATACTATATTAAAGATGGTGTATATCATCTTTAGTTCTTGTGTCTGCCGTAAAAGATAGGGCTTCTTCCTGTTCTTGGTGTTTAGTGCATAGCAGACCCTGAGCACTTGTGGAGGGACTGGCTAGATGAAGAAATGCGTATATTACAAAACTTTAGAAGTTAGATAAATTGGAGATTGCTTTTAAAAACTTAAACATTGTCCACAGTGCTATGCATGATGTTGGGCATTCAATAAATGCTAATTCACACATGTGCATGCACACACACAAATAAGTAATCAGTGCTTGTTTATGGTGGTACGCACACAACATGGGTTGTGAGGGACTAGTGCTTTTTTTCGAGATCATAACTGATACATGTCCTTTCAAATACATTAGTGTGTCAGTCTTGGCTGACGCACTCAGAGGAAGCAGTGATCCCGTGCCGGGGTGATTCCTGTTGCCATTTCATCAGAAACCATAAAGGGCTATTTACACATTAGAAGCATTGAGTGAGAAGCAGTAAACACAACATTTTTCTCATTTTTTCCTGGTGATACGTGCAGGCCTACAGCTGGCATTTTGTGTTGCTAATGTGGGCCGGAGATTACAAAAGCAGGAAGGAGAGTCTAGGCATGGAAATAAGGAAATTGGTGAGAGAAGCATTTATCAAAATATAAGACCTGGAAAATCATTTCCTAATTAAATAAACAATACAATGTGTGTATTACAGGGATATGTGTGTTTATGTATAAAAATTGCTAAATGCCCAAGTTAGACACCATTTAACCTGCTGAGCTATGGCCTCAGGCAGTTGTTTTTCTAATTGCAGATCTTGGCAGTGTCACCAGTTAGCTGGGACCCCCAAGGGTTGCTAAGAAAATTCTGCCTTTTGATTTGCCCTTTAAATCCTCTTTATATGGTCTTGCCTCTTGGCCACCAGCCCCTTACCGGGGTCCAAGAGCGCAGAGGTCTTTGGTGTCCTTCCCTATCCTGGGCTGGGCCTAGCCTGCCCTGCTCTGGAAACCAAAGGCTGCTGTTAGGAACCAGGGCTGGGGCAGTAATTGGCCCAGGCTCTAATGAGCAGGACCAAGGTGACAAAGCCCATTAGGCACTTGGAACTGCTACCTGCAGAGGAACCAGGACCAGCATCAAACCGGCAGCCTGAAGAGCGGCCCCTTGGACTACGCATAATTTCCAAATTAGCTATTTCTGAGGCCTGGATTTGCAGTGCAGACAGACGTCAGAGGCAGCTCTGGCAGAAGCTGCAGAAAGCAGACAAATGAAGTCTTACAGGGAACCAGATTTCATTCATAGTCAACTGGGTCCTGGGCTTCCCCCGCCCCCTTTTCATGTAGATGCAGATGCAGATTTTGTTCTGGGGAAGTCCCACTGCTGAGGTCCCGGATCTGGGGGAGGGAGTCAGTTATACCAGAGCCTGGGGGAGGGCAGAGGTGTTGGAGCCCAGGAAGCTGTGGGTGCTAGGGGCCAGTTCAGTTGTACTTTTTCTTTTTATTGAATTTATTGGGGTGACACTGGTTAACAAAATTATACAAGTTCCAGGTGCACAATTCTATAACAGATCATCTGTATACTGTATTGCGTACTGCGTGCTCACCACCCCAAGTCAAGTTTGCATCCATCACCATTCCTCCCCCCCCACCCTCTTCCACCTCTTTTCACGCCCTTCCCCCTGCTCCCCTCCCCTGCAATCACCACACTGGTGTCCCGTGTGCATGGATCCTTTTTTCTCTTTCACTCAATCCCTCTACCGCCACCATCCAGTCCCCACCCCTTGGAGAGCTGTCAGCCTACTTTCTACCTATGAGTCTGTCACTATTTTAATTGATAGTCCATTTTGTTCATTAGATTCCATGTATGAGTAAAGTCATATGGTATTTGTCTTTCTCTGACTGGCTTGTTTCACTTAGCATAATGCTCTCTAGGTCTATCTATGCTGTCCTAAAGGGTAAGATTTCCTTTTATGGCCAAGTCGTATTGCGTTTTGTAACTGTACCATGGCTTTTTCACCCACTCCTCTACTGATGGGCACTCGGGCTGCTTCCAAGTGTTGGCTATTATAAATAATGCTGCAGTGAATATCGGGGTACATAGATTCTTTTGAATTAGTGTTTTGTATTCTTTCAGATAAATTCCCAGAAGTGGAATTGCTGGATCATAAGGTAGTTTCATTTTTAGTATTCTGAGGTAACTTCATACTGCTTTCCACAGTGGCTGCACCAATCTGCATTCCCACCAATGGTGCACAAAGGTTCCCCTTCCTCCACATTCTCTCCATCGCTTGTTGTTTGTTGATGTATTGATGACAGCCATTCTGCCAGGTGTGAGGTGATATCTCATTGTGGTTTTAATTTGCATCTTTCTGACAATTAGTGACATTAA